>JABMIG010000008.1:257767-467767 GCA_013187285.1 Cyclotella cryptica | reverse complement strand
GCCTCTCTCAAATCTGAAGGGACCGTGCAGCGCGAGCCCGGTGGGGCTGACCGTGTGCATGACGAAACTGAGGTGGAGTCGGTAGTGTCTGTTGAGCATAATGATGAAAATCCACCAGTGTTGAAAATTGAGTCAGAGGCCAGGGAGGGAGAGGATGATGATGCAGCATCAGCAGTAACTGAGGCGTCTGACTCCGATTCAGAACCTGAAAGGAAAACTAGAAGTGGCAGGACGGTTTGCATGCCCCAAAGGTATGACGGCTATGACATGACTGCTGCCGAAATACGATTGGTGCAATTTGAAGCAGGATTAGATCTTAAGCCCAAACTGTCACTAATTGGTGCGACGGGAGCGGGGTTCTCTCACACTTCTGAGCTTCACGTCATGAACTACAAGCAGGCCATGGCATCAGCTGACGCAGCAGCCTGGCAAGTTGAAGTGGACAAGGAACATGACCGTATGGTCAAGTACAAGGCCTGGACAATTGTACCTAAGGCAAGTTTGCCGCCCAAGACCAAGATACTCAAATCTGTGTGGGCAATGAAGCCAAAGGCCGATGGATCCAAGCGAGCGCGATTGAATGCGAAAGGTTGTAGCCAAGTAGCAGGTCAGCACTATGACACTGCCAACATTTCCTCACCAGTCACAAATACGTATTCCATATGCAGTGCCCTCACAATCATGTTGATGTGCAGCTTTATGGGATGGGTAGTTGATGTGAATAGCGCATTCCTGTTGGCAGAGTTCAAGGAGGGCGACCCCGTCATCTATACGGATATCCCGGAGGGCATGGAAAAGTGGTACTCCAAGTACTCGGAACCAGTAGTGGCTAGGCTGAACAGATGCATTTATGGCACTAAGCAAGCAGCCAAATACTATTATGACAAAGTGGTTAAGGTCATGAAGGAAATGAAATGCAAAAGGTCGAAAGCTGACCCTTGCCTCTTCTTCAAGTGGGACTCAATGTGGGGACTGGTACTATGGCTTACGTGGATCGATGACAAGCTATGCATCGCAAATGAGAAGCGTGTACAGCATGAGAAGGAAATGCTTAAGACTCACTTCAAGTGTGATGATGTTGGACAGGTCGAAGACTACGTGGGCTGTAAACTGGATATCAACAAGAACGATAGGAGTCTAAAAATGTTGCAACCAGTGCTTGTGCAGAGTTTATTTGATGAGTTTGACAACATTGTGCAAGGGAAAACGGTACTGGTGCCTGCTCAGCCTGGCAGTATCCTCGCCAAGTGCAAAAACAGCCCTAAGCTTGATCCCACGAAGCATAGTAGGTACCAGATGGGAACTGGTAAGCTACTATATCTCACGAAGCACAGCAGGCCGGACAGAGCCAATGCAGTTAGGGAGTTATCGAGACACTGTCATGATCCTACAGAAGCCCATTGGGACGCTATGTGTCAGTGCATAAGATATGTACGTGCAACACCTTCTAGGGGTCTAGTACTTAAGCCTACAGGTGTGTGGGATGGCAAAGACAAGAACTTCATGTTCAAGATTCGTGGACGATCTGACTCCAACTATGCAACTGATCCAGAAAGTAGAAGAAGCATCACGGGCACAGTGGTTTATTTGAATGATGCCCCCATTGCATGTTCAAGTGTCACGCAGAAACATTTGACGTTATCTGCGACTGAAGCAGAGCTAGCGGCAGTAGTAACTATGGTGCAAGACATGATGTATGTCTATAGGGTCATTACTAGCCTAGAACTGCAAGTTGAACTGCCCATCATTGCGAAAATGGACAATAGTGGTGCAAGAGACCTAGCTAACAGCTGGAGCATGGGAGGGTGGACGCGGCATGTTGATGTGCGCATGTTCTACCTACGTGAACTGAAAGAGGATGGGATGCTGGCCTTCAAACACATCCCTGGGCCCGACAACAAAGCGGACATCTTCACGAAGAATGTTGACGCCGCCTCGTTGCACAGGCACTCTGCCAAGCTGTGCGGTGATGACAGCCTTCTAGAGTTGCTCAAAGGTAGTAAACCTTGAAGAGAGGGAGGGTGTTGGAAGTTTGCGCTCCGGCGGTTGGTGCGCTCCGGCGGTTTACACCGTTTATGAATATGTTTACATTTTTAGCTAGTTTACATTTATAGTTTTTAGCGCTGTAATCTTTATTCTAAAGCTCACAATTTAACTAATCTACAGACTATCGATTCTATTGACTAGAGGACTTTTAGCAGATAGGTCACTGGGAGTGTTGCGCCATGCTATCTCTAGTGGAGTCATGCCATTTCCCTCTTCGATCCCAAAAAGTGAAAGGAAAGGATTTATCCAAGATTTTGATGCCTCCATGATACTCTTCACCTAATCCCATAGCTGATCAATGACCGTTCTGTTTATATCAACATCCACTTGGCTTGGAGGCTGTTTTGATGGAGCATTCTGCAAATTCTCCACAAATTCACAATAAGTGAACAAATACCCTTTCAGAGTGCAATTGCCACATGCTGTGACTCGCCCACTGTTGCAGATGGCATCAGATAGAATATTTGTTTGTCAACAATCCTAATTAACTGCTCAAGATTAAAGTTGTTTCCAATGGCCATATGTATGCTCATTTGCTTCTGATGTCATCCTTCATGGCTGTGACACATCACTCCTACTTACAAGAAACAACAGAGAAATAGTCTCCAACAATATATTCCTTTTGTTGGGAAGCGTCATGTGAGGGTTCCAATGGCCATATGTATGCTCATTTGCTTCTGATGCCATCCTTCATGGCTGTGACACATCACTCCTACTCACAAGAAACAACAGAGAAATAGTCTCCAACAATATATTCCTTTTGTTGGGAAGCATCATGTGAGGGTTGTCCTTATTATCTGATGAATGGAATGATGTAAACCAGACAGTTGAAGTGTAGCTCATGATTGCATGTGCCTTCCATGAGAAAGGTCAGGAATTGACCACAAAAACCTCATTCTCATCATAACCATTGCCACAATTAGCACTGCAGCATTCTGAGTCCTCTTGAATTACCGTCCTCAATCAACAAGATGAAAACAGCAACAGTACAACTGAATCAAAGGCATAGTCCTGGGGTCTGAATAACTCAATTGCAACTCCTGCATCCATAAGAACGTAAGGATTAAGGATCAACAACATAATGCATAATGCCATATGTATGTATCACATGAAGCACCCATTGTCTGGTAGTGACCACATTTTGAATTTTGTTTTGGGTCAGATTGGTGATGCCTGCCAAATAATCAAGAAGAGTTTGTTTATTCCATTCAACCTCATGCAAGACTCCATCTCGCAAGTGGTTAAGAACTACACAATTCTTCACAGAATGAGCTTAATTTTTGCACAAAGTCACAACTCTCTTCCCAAAATTATTTCTTGCATTAGCTGTCGGAGCATTCCCAATCCCAGCCACAACAAGACATGGACACCATCCCAGTTGGGTATTTTGAAATGATACTACTGATATCTCTACTTTATCATCCTGACCTGAGCCGGTTGTCACAAAAATATTAAGCACAAAAGTTATGGGTAGGTTCCACTGGTGTCAAAGATTTGATTTTATTAGCTTATTTTGCTACAATTGTGAGGATGGAAGGGCAGTGGAACTGCAATTCCAATCCAAATGATGCAAACAAACATTGTGTAGATCCTACACAAAATTGGTATGTTTATACCCTTCTCAAGGATGTTCTCTCATTTTGGGCTATGGGAGTCCATGCCATCGGGAGTAGAGCAGTGGACTCCTGTGTTGGGGAGCCCATGCCTTTTGGATCAGGGGCAGTGGACTCTCCTCCTGGGGAGTCCTGAGAATGATCATTTTCATTTTTGTACCTAGGGGTACAAAAGGGGCAGATTCTTGGCCTATGTCACAGTCATGGCTCCGTATCTACATAAATTCAAATTTTCAGAATGACATTGATCTCTTTGGCTGATTTTTCATACACATCATTGCAATTGTTTGGATGTACACACCAATGATGGCACCAAGTCTGGGTGAATACTGAAATGGCTTTACAATAATTGATGCATCGACTCCAGCAGAAAATGCTACTTGTTTGTTGTCAATCAAAAATTGACAGCAGATACTTTGAATGTGATTCCCAATGATGGTTTCAACTTCTGTATCTTCAACTTTCAATAAATGAGACGGAACTGCATTGACCAATGCACCTGTTGGCTTGCCAATCATACATTGACCCAGATTTCCAGAAACAAACTCATACACTTGCTTGTTCCCTGATGCTGCAAGTGCAATGAAGAATTTACTACCTTTGCTGTCATACCATGCATTCTTTTGCCCAAACATCTCTGTCACAAGTGCACTCAATAAAAATGTGACTAGATTATTTTTAATGCAATGCTAATTTTCCTTGTACATTTTGGGACCAAGAACTTATCATAAGAGGGAATATTTCCACCAGAGAGCTGATGTCTTGATGAAGCCGTATATGAAACTATAATCTGTTAACGTAAGCTGCACCCTAGTCACAACTTCATTGCACTCTTTGACTGAGACCCATCTTTTGGCTTCTTCTTTTATTCAATAAGCTTTGTATTCATACAAAAAGCATAGCATCTCCTGACTGATTCATTTTGTCTTTGTGCAGCACACAATTTCTGCCTTTGCACCTGTCTGCACTCACAAAGAACGAATCTCCAAAGGAACCTGACTGGAAACCTAAATTACTAGAAACAGCAGCATGCAAACTGAATGACTCAATATTTAACTGGACTTCTGCATCACAAAACTTAGGGATGATTCTTTGACAAGTGATAACTGGTAGAGTTTGATTAATTGCTGTATGTCTGGAAACAAGCACATTAGTAGATGTTTGATTGGATTCAGCTTAATTGAAGGGTTTGTAAAAACAGAGATCCAGAGGTAGAAGCATGATTTGGCAATGGGGGCTCCAATGATTTTGTGATTCCAATGCAGTGGGATAATGTGATAATTTTGAGTTGGCCTCTTTTCTTGGTAAGAATGACAATACAGATATTTGACTCTTTGCCTTTTTGGCTAAGAGGTTCCGTTATTTTGCTTGACATGAGTCCTTTCTCTTGCTTTGTTAAAATCTACTCTATTAATGTGTGTTTTGCTTGTCTCGTGTTCTAACCAACATCCAATTGTAAATCAACAGTTTTGGTCTTTTTGAACAGGACCAACTCCACATCATACACAAGTGTAAAACTGGCATTGACAAGGTCGACAAAGAACATTACTTCTTTCAGATGGAAGATTCTGGAATCTAGCCCTGGGGGCACTTATGGTGGAACATTTTGCTCTGATGGTAGTTGATACCCTGGTATGGGAAGCTGTATATGTTGGATTTGAGGCTGCTGTTGTGTTGTGCTCAATCTCCAATTAAGATTGCAGAATCATCATTTCATTTTGTATCAGCTAATGTGCTGTTCTTGGGTGCTTCAGATGACATTTTTGAAATTTTGTCCACTGCAGATGTTTCAGTGCTACTACCATCAGTTTGTCTCTCTGTAAAGGCATCTGGAATTTTTTTCTTTGGTGAATCTGTTGAGCATTTGAAAATATGTACATCAGACAAAATAAATCCCACTCTCTACAATGCACACATCCCATTCAAAACACCACTCTGCAAATTGCTCTTCTTGACAGTCAAGGCAGTATCTCCATGAAGGGGGACCTCCAATAACTTTCAAAATGCAGGAGGTAACATTTGAAGCACGTACAGCACATAATTTAGCCTTCCTCTGTGAGATTTTTTCTATAGAGCGTCTTGCAATAATTTCATAATGTTCACTGGTATGCTGCTCCTCATCCTCTTCCTCCTCAACTTATTCAACCTCAGCTTCATCCATGTTTATATTTTTCTACAGATCTATAAGCCCTCTATAAACCTTATGATGCAGGTTACAAGAAAAATATATACTCTGATCTCTGCTGCTGGCCCCCACCTTGTCAGTTGATGTGTAAGTAATATGGTGAAGAATAGACAGGTAGAATTTTGCAAGTTTGTTCTGATTGGCCACAGTGATGGTTTGGTGATGGTTTGCATGATTGTTGACTGGTTGATAAATAAAAGTGAAGGAACACTAGGTATATAAACTACTAACATGTCATACAACATTGGGATAAATGTCTGTCTGTCCAAGAGGGTCACTATCTTTAACCCCAGGTGGCAATTTATGGACTTATCTAGTAATAGTTAGCATCCATCTGCTGGGATAACTGCCCTAAAATTAACCCCACACTCGAGGATTATGGACAGAGGGATGTCACCCATCCTGGCAATATCCTTCCTGACCCTATTGAAGATCCAAAGCACCGTTGTTCATTGTCTTCGTCTCATTCCATGTCAACATGACATAGTCCTGCAAAATTCCTTCTTTGGCATTCCTACAAAGTGGGTGATTAGATTCTAGAAGGTTGCAGCACAAAATTCAAGGATTTCTTGCAGTTGCAGCAGCACAGTTACAAGTGACAGACAGTACAAAAGTAGTGCAGAAATAAATATATTTGAAAATATCCAGTTTTAAGCACTGCCCGAGTTTAAGCGGCACTCAATTTGCAATAATAACCATATCTCTTGAAGGGGTTCTTTCTGGACACACCATCTTCTTGTTGGTTTGATGTATTACATAACTGCGTAAGTTGCCCCCAGTCCAAAGTTACTGCCGTCATAAGATATAGTTCCTTCAAATTTTGGCTTAAATCGTTGAAACATTTTGTGGGTCTTTAAACGGGATGTTTACAGTACATGTCATGGATGATCATAGACAAGAGGATATGGTGCAAAAGGAATGGAGTGATCATTCTACATTTTCCTGGAGGTGTTGAGAATTTTACCACTGCACTAATTGATGGAAGTATCCTAACCATCGCAACATGCAAAATCAAATCTTTTCTTGGCATGAATCGCAAATTACTCCTAGTCTCCTCACCAGCCTTCAACATCAATACTAACACATTTCTTTTAATACTTTTCTTTGAACTCATCTACCTTCACAACTGTGTATTTTGCTAAGCATTATGGAAGGAATATAATTTTGGCCTATTTTAATGATGAGCCTACCAAACCAACACACTTTATATTCTAATATAATCAGTGCACATCTGAACACTCAGCGGAAATAAAATCCTGAAGAAGACAATCAAGGGAAAGCCTCAAGCACCATGCTTTGGCTTCTTTTTGCGTGACGAAGAAGACTTCTTTTCCTTCTTTTCTGATTCAGGTCTCTTGATCAAAATGCTTTTGTCAGGGGTGCGATTCGCCGTACTCCAAACTTTCGGGGTCAAAGTTTTAAGGGCTTTCATGGAGGCTTTGTGGCTCTTAGCTTGATTCATTGCGCCAAAACTTACTCGTTTTGAGGCTGACGTACTACTCTGCCCTTCACCGTCTGAAGAGGCTGGGCTGACATTAGTCTGCTTCATGTTGGAACAAACTTTGCCCGCTCCATCTGAGTTGGCTGTAGAGGGAGAGTCGCCAGAAGGTGCGGATTCTTTGAGTTTCTTCTTTTTCTTCTTCTTTGGGACTGGAGTAACTTCAGTTGGGTTGGAGCCCTTGAATTCCATAGAATCGACACCTTCTGTTTTCGATTCTTTTGTTTCCTGTTGCTTCCTCTTCTTTTTCTTTGATGATTTGGTGGAAGGTGCAGAATCACCATCTTTGGCCTTTTGATCATCGCTATGTTCCTCCGAGGGAGTGTTAAGAACAGATGCCGTGGTTTCACTCACATGGACCTCATCCTCTTGATGCTTTCTTTTCTTTTTCTTGGAAGCTTTCGTAGGGGGTTCTTCGCCACTAGTAGTTATCTCCGTAGCAGTGACAAGGCTAGAATTTGTTGCGTTGTCGTCTGTCTTTTGTTGTTTTTGCTTTTTCTTCTTCTTTTTTGATTGTTTTGATCGAGGGGCAACAGGCTCCGTAGACTTATTTGATGGTTCAGCTTCTTCCTTAGCGTCGTCCATTGTCGTGTCATCGTTAGCGACACAGAATGCCTCTTCGTCTTCGTCTTTCCCATCTTCAGTATCAACATCCCTTCCGGCCACTCGAATCTGACGAATGAATGTTTTATGCATCTCGTACAAACCTTTTCGGTACCTTTCGTCGGTATCGCCATCACTTGCGATTTCAAAAATAAACTTTGCCACAGTCCCAACGTGAACATGGCGTAAGATCAAGAGTTTGGCATCGTCTTCATCGCTCTCGTCTCCGATGGCCACTTCGCTCACAAAGCTATATTCATTCAGGAATTTCAAGAGAACACTGTTCATCACGCGTTTTTGGACATTCTTATCATCTACGCGTTGGGCCATTGCAAAGAATGGCTCGAGACAATCGAGGAAGGTTGCCTCGGTTAAGGGCACAGTTGCATCTTTATTGACCTTAGCCAACTCTTCAACACATATATCAATCAAATGGTAGCGAAGTCCATTGGGTGTTTGTGACAGTGCTTCTTCATAGAGAACATCGTTGAAGAGTCTCACAATGCCCATATTCCAATAGCGTTTGGCCATGTACTTGTATGCCTTAGCATCAATGAGACATTGTAGAGAATTGTAGATGTTAGAGAAATCAATCCTAGAAGGCGGCATACCAGCATGCACAATGCAATCAAACTTACTTCACTCAGCATCAACCGTACAGCAGTGTAAAATTTATCGACACGATGTTTGTCTACATTGCCCCACTCACGTCGCACAGTTCGAAGAAACGTCGCAATGTACAACGAGACCAAATGAGCGCCCCGACAGTGCTTCTCATCTTCTTGATGGGGTACATCGTCAGCATCGTTTTCATTGTCATTTGAGTCATCATCCTCATCTCCCTCCACTCTCTCCACACTCAATACTTTAAATCCATCGGAGTCTTCATCACTCTCAGTTTCTTTGAAATTCTCTATCATCTCTTTGTCGAAACTACAAGTATCCTCTTCTTCCTCGTCATCAACGTCCTCTTCATCTAAAAAATCCTCGACCTCTTCATCCATCTGAAGATACAACTGCCCTGCATATTCATCATCCTCTTCTGAGCCAGAAAGACACCACATTAGCTCTGCCAAGATTTGTGATAGCTTATCTTGGACAGGGACTTTGTCTGCCATGTAGAGAGTATACCACAGCCGCTACCGTGTGTGCGACAAACGAAGCAAGAATAACCATGACATTAATACAAAAGTAAAGACAAGTGCCAACGACTTTTCAAAGCAAAATCAACTGGGCACTGACCTTCCAAAGCTTCATCAAATCCAACTCACTAATCCCAGACCCCGTCCCAATATCAGCCCTCGCCCTCAAATAGTCCCTCAGCATCTGCACCGCCTGATGACGAGAGCGTTGATCGGTCCCTCCCAACATCCGACCAAATTTCACCTCGGGAGAATGAAGATCAAGCGTTGGGTCAATCGTCTTGGATGCGCGTTGGGTCTTTTTAGAACTTGCATTCTTTGCATCGCTCGTTTGTTTGTCGTCGGCCAATCCGGCGTAGGAGATGTAGGCCCGTGCGCGGGCCGAGGCGGATTTGATGCGAGGCTGTTGTTGCCACGTGTTGGAGGGGTTGGGGCCCTGGAGTCGCCGTTGGCGTTTGGACAGGGCTGGTTTGGCTGGGTTGGGTGTTGCCGAGGATGGCGTCATGTTTTCGGAGCCCATGGTAGTGTGAGGTGCCAGCGAATTATTTGTTTGAGTTCTAAGCGTGGAAGCCACAAGAAATGGGAGCAAGTGATGATGGCCGACAACACCGCGAGATAATGGACGTGAGAATTTTTTGTGGTATGCAGATGTAGTGGACAGACAGACGGTGTCACATTAGATGGCAAAAATGAACCACCAATCGCTGCAAATTATTTTTTCTTAAGCCCTTACGTCAGGCTGTCCTGTTCTGTCGAAACCTAATCCCCGCCGACGAAACCACCATCGTCTATCATCTTCATTTCGCATGAGTTTCTTTCGCGAGCATCAAAGTACACCCATTTCGTTTATTCGTCGCCCGTCCCACACAATACACCGGAGTCTCGCTCTTCTCCTTTGCGGCTTGTACTGTAGAAAACTTCTGTGGCACCACTCTCCACGTGCCCACTACAACAGACTACAACTGAGATGATATTGCGGACGCACTTGTCATTTGATCCTACAGAATAGTGGCCTCTCGATAGCGACAGGAAAACAATGGTGCATTCCATTCTTAGGGTATCAACATCATGCTTGCTGTTGCTGGCGTGGTTCCACAACGAAGTGCTGGTGACGAACGCATCGTCCTTTCGATCTGCAAATGCCCATTCCCCCATTTCAACGCGAATAGGCTTGGGGACTTCTGTGGCATTTCTGTCGCCAACGAACCGTGTTCGTAGGCATACGCATTCCCATTGGACGTATGGCCAGTCCAGGGCGACATGTCGATCGATTAGTAATCAAAGAACACCGTCCAACCGTGTGCTGTCAGGGTTTCTGTCAAACAACGACCAGTACGAGCAAGGGGAGGATGCCAACAATGAGCAGGAATCCAATCTCAAGAGAATCTATCACCAGGTCCAACAAGATGATGCCGATTGGTATTATTCTACACTGTCAAAATTCTTAGGGGACGATGCTGTCCTTGACAAACCTATCAATGTTTTGGATGGCGACAAAGATGACGAGGGAGTGAGAAGTATAGATTCAGAGGATGATAGAAGTGCGAGTTTTGATCATGAGACTCTAACTTATGACCAAAAAACTTCGGGGACGACACGTGACAAGGTAGACAGGCCAGTAACCAGTGCATCAGTGAATGATAATAGTTCAAGAGACATAGCCGAAACTCCTCTGCGTACTAAAGAGTCTATACAAAATCAAGACACAGCCAGCAACGACGAATATGATGGCTACCATCCATCAGCAGTTGGGGACATAGATGACATATCGAATCGCCAGGTTGAAAGCAAAAAAGTTGATACTGTCGAAAAAGCAAACTCGCCCAAAGCTTCACGAATTGTACAACTCCGCAACAAGTACACAAAGCAATCTGAAACTATAGCAGAACTCTCCAAACTCATCAACATGGGATACACCCAAAGTGACATATTGCTTCTGCGGCCAAGAGTACTGGAATTAATTGTAGAAGATAGTATTCCCAAGCCTAGGAGAGGCATGCCGGATCGATGGTTGAGAGATGTCTATGAAGATTTGGATGATGAAGATGCGGATTGGGAAGTGGAGGTTGTTAGTGATGATTCCACCGTGCTGAAGGGTGATGACGATGGGGATGGGATTGATAGCCCAGACAAAGTGCAACGTTCAGGCAAAGTGGACGCTTCTTACAATCCGGACGATCTAAGAGAAAAGGAAGCAGTAAATGAGAGGCCAACAGCGCCATCTTCCGATGAAAATGTGTCCGAATCATGGGGGCCGTTTTCGTCGTCTCGTATCGCATCAAAGGTTAACAATGATGAACAAAATAATATTGACATGAAAGAAGGGCGAGATTTTAAAGGACAACAGGACGAAGTGGGCACTGGGCCGGCATCATTTAGAAGAAGTGCTGATAGACAACAAAGGTTGCAACCAACAATGGCTGACAATGACGATATAGAACCAAGACGCCTTAAGAATCGTCGTACATCTCCATCACGTCGGTCCTACTATGAAGAAGAGGAGGACGTTACGTATCAAAAGCCTAACCGGCCACAGTCTCCTCGGGCGAGGGAAGGAGATCGACGAGAACCTCGTACGCGGCGAAGAAGAGAACTGGTCATTGACCGGGACGGCGATGGTGATGACAACGATCCGCCTCCGAACAAATTTTGGATGGACTTACCCACATTCCGTGATTTTCTTCGCACCGAGGCGCGTCTGCGTTTGAAGATCCTCGGTCCCGATTGGAAAGAATCTGTTCTTGACGAAAGTCGGTGGAGATTTGACTTGTACAAACGATGGCTGTTCCTCCTTGATGATGGGGTGGGAGAAAATCCACTTTACACATATGGTGATCGGCCAAGTCAGCCGCGGCCACGTCGGCCTAGGTCTTCTCGTCGGGAGAGGAGTTACGAATCACCAACGTTGAGGGAGCCTCCGATTCGAACGAGACAGGGTAGATCTGGCAGCGTCGTCAGAGAACAAGAACCGTATTCAGAAACCGAAGACGATGATACTAGGGAAGGAAGCCTTCGGGAAGACCGACCAGAGGAGTTCAGTAGTCAAAGAGGTGTACCTCAGAGTAGATCCAACGGGAACGGTTCCAGAGAAACAATACATAATGAATCGTCGCGTGACTATGGAAAGGTAGCTCGTAGACCAGCTCGGAGAGGAGAAGTTGGTAGGAGATCTATGGCGGATAATGAACGAGAGAGAGCTAGGTACGGTGAGGTAGAAGACAGGGAAATGTTGCAACCAAGGGGGGGTTCGGAAGGCGGACGAGATGACTGGCCAAGCCGGCGCCCAAGCTCTTCTCGACCTTCTTCTTCTCGAAGAGAACAACCAGATTTGAAAAACTTTAATGACTTGGAACAATATCTTCAACGTTCTAGCGAATCGGTTTCGAATGAGCGAAGGGATGAACATGATGATGCACCAAGACGAAGAAAACGCAGTTCAAACGATGTATTGAATGAAAGAATACAGTAGCCAGCTATGAATAACTCTATTGCTTTCTAAAAATGAATCGGATCTTATCTCTTAGTAGGCAATCAGAAGCATATAATATATTGAACACTTTCACAACAAAATCCGCTCACAATATTTTCTTCCTCTGCATCGATGTTTTAACTATACCCGTGGTCACAGACTTGGTGTTGCAGTATTTTTGGTTGTGTCCAAAGATCTCCCTTGATTATTGGAAATTCGCCAGCAATTTGGAGTATATGATGAGAATAGCTCAATCCGTTGGTCTTTCTGTGTTTCGCCCAACGAATACTTCGTCTACCTCTCCTGCGCGCCATTCGTCGTTAGGCGCTAAGATTCTTCCAAGTTCTCTTTGAGAGGAAATTGACACAGTTAATGAGATTGAAGTATGCTCGTATTCTGTGCATGTTACGTGACTACAACTACATGCTTCAAATCTCAGTTGGAATACGAATTCTGCGTGTCTAGAAAATCGTATTATTTAAAAGAGATGATAATTATTTTAGTCCGTTGGGTTCGTCACTTTTGAGCTATGTTGGCAGGACACAAACTGAACACCAATTAAAATTAGTCACCTTGCAGCAGTAAAAAAGAAACCCGACTTCTCGTAGCAAAGAAAAAAAAACGGTCAATATGATATCGCATGATTAAATTCTTGGACTGAAGAACAAGGATTTTCCGATCGCCATTGTTTATATGCACTCTTGAAATCCGACCAAGGATCAATGTATGCGCTCGGAGATTCATTTTCGATATGTATGATTTCGGACCCCTCAGAATTTTCAACATGAATGAACACAGAACTTCCCGCAGCATTATTCGTATTAAAACAACGGATATCTCCAATCAACCCTGCATCCGCCTCGTAAACTGCAGCGAGCGAAAGGTACAAACGTTCTACTAAATCGCATGCTTCTGCAGATTCAAAGGTATTTGAAAGGGTTGAAACAGTTGTTTTCGAAACAATATTGCCCTGGGCCGAGTAAACAATAGAATCACCATGCGTCCCTTGTGCGTCCTCCTGGACATTTTCAGCTCCAAAAGTTAAATAGTAGTAGAGTCTATCCAAGTCCTTCCCAGTGTATCCCGCGGCCCTCCTTTCCAAGTCAACACAACCGTATTGACGAAGATTCACTGCGTCAAACAAACCCATGAATGTCTCGGAATCCAAACTTGGATCAGTAATGACATCAATTATCATTTGAGGATCAGTGTTGCTCGAAAGCAGCGAATCGATCATCCCATACACGGGCGACATAAAAGAAGCGCCTTCGTCCCACTTAGGGTTTGAAGGAGGCATGGCTTGTGTCATGCAGAGTCCGTGGCCTGGCACACTTTGATAGGCCACATTGTAAAGGCTCGTGTCGACACACGACGATCCTGACGCACCAATCTGGCCAGTAGCTCTGTCGGCAGCTGCAATTGTAAACGTTGCCATGACATCATGACTGGTTCTAATCGCAGCAAGGGTGAATAAGAAAGTCGAGGAATATTTCATTGCCGCTACTGCACCCAGCTAACAACCCTGTGACGACAAAGAAACAACAAAATGCTACGTTTTCCAGTTCGATACAGCATCGTATCGTACCATACCAAAGCGCATGTTTAACTTGTGTCAAAACAGGTCAAAACAAACATGCCTGGCAAGTGGTCTGATGATTCAGCAGGGACAAATTTGACGAGACTTCTGACGAGACCTGTTTTCCCGCCATAAATATTGCATTTTGAGATCCTAATGACATAAAGGTTGGTTACAAAATTCTTGGGAACCATTTTGGACACTTTCAACAATCAAGATTTTTTCAAAATCTTAGTTGTGTTGGAAACTGAGCCCCTTTTCTCCTTCTCCTCCTCCTCCTTCTTCTTCTTCTCCTTCTCCTTCTCCTTCTCCTTCTCCTTCTCCTTCTCCTTCTCCTTCTCCTTCTCCTTCTCCTTCTCCAGTGAGGAGACAGTTTTTTTACTTTTCGCCAAAACAGGTACTTACACTATAAGCTAAATTAAAGTTACCTGTAAAATAATTTTTCGGGTTGGCGTACATGGGTAGTCATCATGTTTTGATGTCTGCTTACCTTAAAGATTATATCTTACTTTAAAAATGGGTGCAAGCGCGCAAGGCACGCGAGGCGCGAGCGCCCATTTGCAACTGCGATTTAATGAAGCGTAGACCAGCCACTTTATTTTTAAAGTATGTCTTCCCTGTCTCTACGAATCGCATTCTGTCTAGCTCGCTACAAAAAATCTTGCAGCGGCTACTGGTAATTGGATCTAACCTTTGTGGAGCTTGTGAAACGATGGCTGTGGACTTTGCAATGGCCTTTTTGGCATGGTATTGTATTGAACACTAACTAACAATAATAATAATATTACTAGCAAGGGCTGCAAGATTTGTTGTAGAGAGCTAGACAGAAGGCAATTAGTAGAAACAAAGGAAGTCATAGATTGAAAATAAAGTGGCTTGTCCACGCTTAGGTGCAAATGGGCACGTGCGCAGTGAGCGCTCATGCAATTGCGTCCATTTTTGAAATCAGATATAATTTATGAGATCGCACTTATGTTTGAAATAAGACATAATTTAAAAGGTAAACAAAGATCAAAACATGATGACTACCCATGTACGTAAACAAAAAAACTTAATTGTTTACAGGTAAGGTCTCATCAAATCATAGCGGAAGTACCTGTTATGGCAAAAAGTGAAAAAAAACTGTCTCACTGGAGGAGGAGGAGGAGGAGGAGGAGGAGGAGGAGGAGGAGGAGGAGGAGGAGGAGGAGGAGGAGGGAAGGATAAAAAAGGGGCCCCGTTTCCAATACAACTAAGATTTTGAAAAATCTTGATTGAGGACATAAGGGAAAGGATGTACGTTGGTACCAGTACTATGACACACGCAAGAATTACATGGAATGAAAAGGATTTTTGAGGACAATATCTACACAAGAATATGAGGACTCCGACCTAGGGTTGTTGTGTATCTCGCAGGTGAATCACGTGTATTTGTAATTATTTATTGACACATGGATAACAGCAGGAAGAAAGACATCTTAAGCCCCTTTCTCAGATTGGTACCAAAATGTACCGATCTTTCAAAATGTACTGATTAATCGAAAAGTACATTTTGGAAGATTGGTACATTTTCAAAGATCAGTACCAAAAAGTACCGATCTTTGAATAGGACCGATTTCTTTTCTCTTGTAAAAATCGTATTAGTTCCTACTGTTAAATGTACCGATCTTTCAAAATGTACCATTGACATGTATAAGTACATTTTTCAAAATCAGTACATTTCCAAAGATCGGTACCGAAATGTAAGAATCTTTGAAAATGTACTTTTCTTACCTTCCGTACATGAGAACATGGTCAGGACAAAGTACGTTTGAACAGTCCATTGACCAACCTTCGCTAAAAATTATGACGAACAACAGCCGTTCATTCAGAGTGGTTGTTATCCTACCGTATATAATGGTTTATAACTCCCCACGGATTATAAACCCCCCCCCCTTTTTTTATGTACATTTGTATTTTTCACGTTGATAAACACCCCAAAATTCTCTAGAGCCATCTTAGAACGCTTGCCTTCATAAAGTACAACACGCCCATAGGTTTTTCTCCTCATAACTCCTTCTGGTTGCTGAGTTATGACTATAAGCCTCAAAACTCACCACACCTCGCGACGAAGCAAAATCATCCGAAAAAGTGGGCAGCGAGTGGTGAATTGAGACGGATTGATAGAAATTCACCACAAATGGATTGGAAAATGGCGGGAAATGGAGTGAAATATAGTACAAAAAAATATAACAAGTAGATAAACAGGATACTTGTATCGCTTCACCGTGCTTCAATCACTAGCTTTACACGTATTATAAGACCATCCAAAAGGTATCTTTGTACATTTGGGGGGTCTTATAAACCATGATATACGGTAGTACGTGGAAATAAGTTATTGGCGGCGATAGTACGATACTTTTTAAAAGTATCAAGTTGAACTGTTCTTGTTTTTGATGCGACTTTCCCTAAAGTCCTGAGCGGAGCTCATACAATACAATACGCATATTGCATTAACACAAAATTGTGTATGCAACGATCAATCTTACCTAAAATGTAAATCATAAATCATATTTCTCGCGGATCGCATTTCGAACCCCGGTCACAAGTCCCGTTTTCTTATTTCTTTATTATTTCAGTACCCCTATGTACCAATACATAATAGAGATACCGTGCAAGTAGAGTAGAGGAGGGTCAATCATAGGTAGGGAAAAAATTGTGTAAATGTGTTTTGCGATTTGTGTCAATGATCAACAAGGGCCTCTGGTCGACCAAGATTTGTGTAATTTACACATAATTTGTGTAAATTTTCACAAAATTTTCCCACCAAAACACAAAATTACAAGCAGCCGCTGCAAGATTTTTTGTAGCAAGCTAGAGAGAATGCGATTCGTAGAGACAGAGGAAGACATACTTTGAAAATAACGTGGCTTGTCTGCGCTTAATTAATTAAATCGCAGTTACAAATGGGCACAAGCGCCTCGCACGCTTCGTGCAAGCCTCGCTCTTGCTTGCGCCCATTTTTAAAGTAGAAAATATAGCTTGGTAAAGTTCCTTGTTAGACAATCTTTTGTGACAGTATAACATTCCCTTCAAGTTCACAGAACCATTTAGGTATATTTTTTGTGACACTTTAATGATCCCTTCAAGTTGACAGAAGCATTCTTGTAAAAGATGTTATATGTTATAACGTTGTTCTTTAAGCTATTCACAAAGATATAATTTTAAAGGTAAACAGGATATAAAACATCATGACTACCCATGTACGTCGCCCCCAAAAATTAATTATTTAAAGTTAAGTTAGCATCAACTCATGGGTATATACCTGTTTTGGCAAAAAGTGAGAAATCTGCCTCACTGAAGAAGAAGAAGGAGAAGGAGAAGGAGAAGGAGGAGAAGAAGGAGGAGAAGAAGGAGGAGAAGAAGGAGGAGAAGAAGGAGGAGAAGAAGGGGAAGAAGAAGAAGAAGAAGAAGAAGAAGAAGAAGGAGAAGGAGAAGGAGGAGGAGAAGAAGGAGAAGGAGAAGGAGAAGGAGAAGGAGAAGGAGAAGGAGAAGGAGAAGGAGAAGGAGAAGGAGAAGGAGAAGGAGAAGAAGGAGAAAAGCGGCTCAGTTTCCAACACAACTAAGATTTTGAAAAAATCTTGATAATGTGTATATGTGTAAATGTGATTTGCGAAATGTGTTTTTGGTATGCTCCAGTCATAAAACCCGGTTTATAGGTTTATTGGTGCGACCGGTGTATAGGGGCCATGGAGCGAATTCCATGTACATTTGTTGTTTGTATGTGTTCCACACATTCTAAGTTCATCGGGAACTAAAATGTTTCTCAATGTTATTTGTAACATGTCAATATTTGCAGCTCCAAGTAACTCCGGCTGGTTGTTGAGTGTTGAGGAGAAGCCACCAAACTCACATGCATCATTGTCACACCCAATCACTGCACCATCAAACACACAATGAAATGAATCGTTCTTGTTGGTTTCTTTCCCTGTGATAATGGATGAAGCTGTGACTTACACCGGTTTGGGTGCGGCGACTCCTTAGTCACTAATCGAGAGGACCACTGAGTGGGCATGCAGCTGCATTTGTGGATGACAGCACTGCACAAGCTTGAATGTTACACCATAAATGAAGTTGGCACTAATGGTTGTTGTGTGTGTTTTGATGCACAGGAGGTGTCAGCTGCGGGGAATGCAGCTTGGTTGGATGGTGTGATTGTGTGTATTGGTACTGTCTTCACATCTGACCATGAAAACCACTCCATGAGGCATCTTTTTCATTACAACTGCGGGTATGCTTATGCAAGAATTGTAAAGACTAATGATTAGATTGATATATTAATGATCTCATTAGTTAACCAATTATTGTAATGTATTGCTTTTCAAATATAATTAGAACCACTTGAATCCATTCTTTATCCAGGCATTTCTCACTGCTTGGCCTGGAAGGGTCGTGGACATCAACTAACCACTTGGCCACTAACTTTTATGATGGCTCCTTCACAATGCCATTAACAATTCCATTTCCCGCTACCATCCAATTCTCCCATTTTTCCTTCATTCCCATTTTTATTGATTTGTCGAGGATTCTCCATTTTTCATGAAATGAACGCCTTCTGGACTATCGACATGGTTCAGTCCATGATTTTGATGAGGCCATCTTCTTGATGTGCAAGATGTCCGTTTTCTTCATGCATGACGGGTTCGAGAGGAGTAATGGGTTTGAAATCTTGATTGGGCACAAGGGACGATTCCTGGCCATCTTGAAGGTTGATTGCCTCCATTTCAACTTCTTCGATTGGTGAATCTTTGACTCTCACCTAAACATCACAATCTTTGACAATCCCCACTTCAGCATCTTTAAAGCAGAGTTTGGGATGGATTGAGAGTTCCGGACGGATGAGTATGGACCTTACCATCTTCCAAATAATGAGTAACACAATAATTATTTGATTGTTTTATCACATGCAAACGGGTGTTTATAATGGATTCTTAAATGTACTACAACTTTGGGATCAGATCACAAAACAAAACAAAACAAAACAGATCAAAACAAAATGAAATGAAACGAAACAAACACATCACCATTTCCTTTATGCTTTCTCCTCTGTCCCAACATACCAAAAACTTCTGCAATGATGAATGTCTTCACAGAGATAAGAATGAAAGTTGGAAGGCCATGGAGGTGGCAGAGTAGAAGGAGATGGTATATGGTTAACATAAAGTAGTAAACAATTGGAAAATTGACCATGCTACAAGCTGCAAGCACCCACTCCCATGTTACAGCAGCCCAGCCTGTTGCCGGAAACAGGCTCATGACACTGATGCCTTTGCTTTTTCATTTGCTAATGCATCAGCACCACCCACTCCCTCTGACCAGCCAATCCCTGCCCTCCAAAATCCACAACAACCAGCATGATTTGCTGTTCATGGGGATGCTATGCCTCTATGTGTTGCATTACATCCTCAGGCTCCTTCAGTTCATGATGCAGCTGCTCCTCCTCCAGTTGTCAATGACACTACCCAACAGTGTAGAGATAACCATCATGAGCTGTCAATAGCTGAGAGTTACTCTCCAGCTCTCAGTCGTTTCATTTTCTACAGAAATGTAGATCATTATTCTTTTGATCATCATGTTTCAAGGGAGAAGTTAGACCCTATCACTGCTGATGAGCTCTACAGGCGGGCAAAACATTGAGTATATAGTGATAAAGCTGCTGACAAGGAAACTGTCCCTCCAATCCCCTATTGTGCCTCCCCTGTACTTTCTTGAAAGAGGACCATCTCATTCTACATTGGCAACAACAACATGGCCTGAAATGAGACAGTCCAGATGGGCAATATCACCCCTCCCAACAGATGGCCCACCTCATCAAGCACATGAAGCACTTTCAGACACAACCCTGATACATGGTTCCCCAAGCTCAAAGACACATGGCAATGGGGAGTGGAAATGATCCAAGGTAATTATTAGACTCTCTTGAACAGGAAGCTTGGTCTGCTTGGGGCTGCTGCCTCCACTTTCAAGCTCTCCATGACTGCAAGGGCTGATGATATCACCCAATTTACAGAGCCAGACCTGGCGGCAGATCCGTTCTTTCCTTGGTTAGGAGACATCACAAATTCCCCACAGTCAAAACATTTTACAATGCTCCTCCTCAATTTTTGTTTGGTGCCATGGACATGTGATATGATGTCGTCTCTCAGCTAGGACTATGGCTTGAATACAATTACTCTTTGAACCAAGAAGAGAATGAGTTCATCTTTGGGTATCAAGGGCTTTATGATCCAATTTGAATCAAGGTGATGACATCAAAGTTGATGAGTGATTCAAGCAAAGGAGAATGGTTTTCTTCAGAATGTCCTGGCTTCTTTGGGGCTCGCTTGGTGATGAAATTGACAGTCACTTGCTGTAGGAGTTGTGGTTAGATGTTTTGTTTTTATATTTTCAGTATCACATCATCTTGACCACTTTTCTTTTGTTTCAAGATGACTGCAATTATTGTAGACTGGGGAAGAACTCATGTCACATTCATGAAACATATGCAGACATCCAGATTACCTTAGTTGGTGCAAAGGTTGCATCTGCCATGTGCAAGCGTTCATTTATCACTTATGGATAGATATCTGAGTGGGATCTCCAACAATTGGATTTTGGACCATGTGACATAGGCCAATTATCTACTCTATAGTAGTTTACTAAGGTAACCTTTAAGATACCTTTAATTTCTCAGGAGATGCTGGATATCCCTCAATGATCCAAGTCTCGCAAATAAAGCAAGATTTGCTTCACTACCCAGAAATACCATTTGGGACAAAATGCTCTATGTCATTAACTAATGACATTGGAGCAATACCAGATGTGTGTAGAACCTACACAACATCTCTTTGTGTCATTAGCACAAAAAATACCAAACCCATGTAGAATTCTACATGGTCTCGTTTTGCCAAAATGAAGCATGTTGCTTCATCATGGTGTTTTGATACTTCACAATTGTAACTAAATTAACTCACAAAAACAAAAGCTGAAAAGCATTTGACAAGATTTTTTAAAATACTTTTTTGGCTTAGGTCACCATGTTGTCCCATGCATGCGACAATGCCTGGCAGTAACCAACAAGTCTTCAAGGTGCTGGGTTGTGCTGTTCAATTTCAAATGTTTGACAATAGTGGTGAGCATGCTGTTCCCTGCTCCATCATAGGTGAGTGTGTTATGATGGCTTACAATGATTTGGGAGCAAGGAATGCTTTTGAAGAAAGAAGGAATCCCATCAAGATGTTGTCGCTTGCTGTCACCAGCCATGATGGGTAAGTTATCATTGAGATAACTGAAAAGATGGGGTTGCGTCAGTTGTTTGAGATACATGTGACTCAGCTGCTGTGTGCAACCAAAACTCTTTCTCAATGCTGGCAACCACACTGTTTCATAAAAAACAAATGCTACTCAGCTCTAACAGTCCCTTATCAGAATCAACACAAATAAAGGGCAGGTCATGAAGTGAGGCAATACTTTTTCAAGTTATGACTAACAAGAAGTAATGGCTTTTGGTCCAATACATTGAATATGAAACAGAATTAGAAACTTTATTGATCCAATTCCTTGTGAAGAAGTGTCAAAAACTTGCATTACTTATTTTCAACAATGGCTTAGGAGCTCATATGAGGGCTGACAAGCTGCAGCAATGGAAAAGCTAACAACAACAGCATCTATGCTGTCAAGAATGTTTGGTGGTTGTGGGGCTTGTTTGATCACTCTGGAGCTTGTTGTATGACTGTCACATAACAAACAAATAGGTGAGGTCATCTTGTCCAGGGCTTGACATATCATGGATACCTTTTTTCAGTTCCCACAATATTATTCACTAGCCCATGAACTACTATGTTTGCATGAAAGGTAATAGAACAAATCCACATTTACATCTACATCCTTGCCTCTTGGACCTGGTGAATTTGGAGGTACAGCTTCAGTCACATCACCATAGAACAGTTTCCAATTGTGCTCCTTGAAATCACTCCTGTCAATGGAGCAATAGGTAGGATCAAAGGCAAGTCTTGAACTGTACTTCTGATTTAGGTATAGTTATAGATGTGAAAGATGGCTTCCAAATGTCCTTTACTGAGCATAGCTAACTGTGATGCCAACATAGACCCCATTTTGCAGAGGATATCTTTATGCAGCAGTACTTTGTCATTGGGTTGATAATCCCAGCCTACACGGGCCACGTTTTCCCTGTTTGTGTTGTTGTCTGTTTGGATCTGTCTGTATTCCCCTATTTTTGACCGTGCTCCAAGGAAAGGGACATCAAACAACATGTCCTCCCAAAATAGCTGCACCTGGTGAGGTTTTAAGTACTACGTGATAGGTAGAGCAAATGGCCAATGCTGCATTGGTGAGAAAGTCAGCTATGTCACTCTTGTTGACTGTGTCAGCCAGCTGTGAGGAGCATCACCATGATTGTTTGATGCACCTGATCAAGTATCGAATTCGTTTGTGGGTTCCTGACACTGGTTGGCCTATGCTTATGACCATACAAATCACAGAGGGTCTCATAGTGAAGTTTGAGTTCACTTCTGCTATTGTAGATGATGTATTGACTATGATGTGGGTAACAGCTAAACCAGGTCCTGTTAACTAAGTTTCCTACAATTGCTGAGTTTTGTCAAAGTAGGGTTGTACTTTGTGGATATGTGAGTCCTTGCTCTTATGCCCCTTTGTACCTGTGGGAATATCAAGCCCAGATGCTTAGTTTCAAAGTAATGTTTTTGAGGTTCCTGTCACATACTAAGTAACCAGTATAATGAAGATAGTATTTTCATGAGTTCCGGGTCACTTACTGCTTCATTACTTTCGGCCCATTCAAATTCTATTGGTGTGAGTCTCACATTTTGACAATCAGTAACTGCAGGAATTCCAGTATCTAACAGTAATTGCACTAATTGTCAATAATGTTTTTTTACACTGCTGTATAATGGCTGCCATAAACAGCACATAACAGCAAGAGTTATTTTGTCAAGTACATGCTGATTAAAGTGTATTAAACCTGACATTTTGGCTGCGTTAAAGATTATTCCTTTTCAGAGTTGCCGCTCTCCTCCCGTCAACATCTATAGGTTCCCACTTACTGACATTGTGGACAATGACTACTAATCTGAGGACCTTGGGCAATGACAAGCTTGGTAAGGGAGGGGATCAAGATATGTGAACCAAAAGCCCCAAAAATGAAGCAGGGACAACTGACTGGCAAAAAATCACCTTCCCCAGCTTCCAAATGGCTAATTCGGATGGAACAAAGAGTGCTCTCACAGTGTGGGATGTTGTGCAAGTGAATTTGGCTGTTTGCGGTCTGTAAGGGATGTTGGGGATGATATATGTGATCCACACACAAGCCCCTAAAATCAAACATGGACAACTCACACAAAAAACACCGATCTTGGCTTCCAAAAGGCCAATTTATTTGGAACAAAGAGGGCTCTCACGGCATGAGGCACACATGAATTTGGCTGTTTTGGGATCTGTAAGAGATGTTGGGGATGATATATGTGACCCACAAGCTGCAAAAATGAAGCAGGGACAGCTCACGCACAAAAAACCATCTATCTCAGCTTTCAGAAGGCCAATTTGGATGGAACAAAGAGGGCTCTCATGGTGTGGAATGCGGCACAAATGAATTTGGCTGTTTGGGGGTCAGTAAGGGACGTTGGCGATGATATACGTGACCCACAAGCACAAAAATGAAGCAGGGACAACTCACACATAAAAATCCACCTGTCTAGGCTTCCAGAAGGTCAATTTGGAGGGAACAAAGAGGGCTCTCATGGGTGGGATGTGGCGCAAATGAATTTTGCTGTTTGGGGGTCTGTAAGGGATGTGGGGATGAGATATGCAACCTTCAAGCCAGAGAAATGAAGTAGGGACAACTCACTCACAAAAAACCACCTATCCCGGCTTCCAGAAGGCCAATTTGGATTGCTGTTTTGGGGTCTGCAAGGGATGTGGGGGTTGAGATATATGACCCACAAGCCACAAAAATGAATCCAGGACAACTCACACACAAAAAAACACCTATCTTACCTTCCAGAAGGCCAATTCGGATGAAAGAAAGAGTGTTCTCACAGCATGGGATGCAGTGCGAATGAATTCGGCTGAGTTGGGGTCATTAACTGGTCTGGGAGAGATGTATCAGGATGGGGGACGAGCTGCAAGCGGAAAAGTCATAGCTGCTTGCGTCTATTCAGAGCTGTGTGGAGTGAGGCAGAATGAGCAGAACTTGAGGCTGCAAGTTACGACACACGAGCAGGGTGAAAATGACTGGCTGTTTTTTCCGGAGCATTACTATGACTTCCTGTGGTCATTCTGTGTCACATCTCAAGATTACTCTTTCAGTAGTAGGCAGTAATTCTACCTATCCAGTAACCAATTCCTGTGTAAAAAATAGTAGTTCACTGAGTAGTGAGATGGCATCCGCAACTGTATTGTGGATACCTTTTATGTACAGGAGTTATTGCAAGGATGGCCTGTACCTTCTTTTGTTGTGGTTTGATACAACTATCTGTGGATAAAATATATCTAGGTATTCCATTACCACAGCACAGAAATACGTATTGTGGAGTCCTTTTTTGGTATGATGAAGGTTGGCAAAGCCCATGCCCATGCCCATGCAACTTTGATACTCTCAATTTGCACAGTCTTTGGATTTCCCTTTTAACGGTGTCCAAGTGCATTTTTGGTATTGGGAATGGTCGGTCATGGTATGGTTTTACTCCCTCTTTCAGTTGGAAAGATACCAGCTCACAATCACAGTCACCTAATGTCCCTTTAAACAGCTCCTTGAATTCTTGCAGGAGCTCCAGTAACTTTGCTTGTTCTAAGGCATTGAGGTGTTTGTTGCAGTCAACTTTCACCATTGCCCTGACATCCTCTTTTCCATATTTAGTGTCTAAGATTTTCATGAGGCATTTCTGGCCTGAAGTGTGCACTGAGGTTCCATGACAGTGCTTTGATAGATGCTGTTGCTCATGGTCCATGCCCCCTCAAGTTTTGCTCTTTTCTGTAGAATTTTTGTCCAAAAATCTAGGACAATACCCAACTCTTTCAGGGTAGTACTACCGGAAATGAGGTCAAACCCAGGCATGGTCATGCTACTATTGTATTCAATCACACTAGGTTGTACAGTGTACTCTTTGCTAGTGGAGTATTCAAAGAATTTGATCCTTCTGTTTCCTCTTTCATTTTTTGGAAGCTCCCATTTGATGCACACCAAGACTTTTGCACCTGCCTAGTCAGGTAGGGAAAGGGTTTGTCTTTTCCTTTTGTTAGGATGTAAAGGTCTCCGTCAGATCCAGAGTCCAATAAGACCTGTTACTGGGGCAACTCTTCAGAGGTTGTTTGAATGCTCTGCAGAAGACTGACTTTCAGTTGCTGGTTCCATAATGCCAATGAGGGCCATGGCATCAAGGCAGTACTTGGTGGTTAGCTGTTAATTATACCCACTCAATTACTTTGCTTGTGGTGTTCTGTTTTACAAGCATCACCGGACACATCATCCTTGGCATTCTTTTTTGCTGATGATTTTTGTTTGCAACAAGATTTTTTGATTTTCTTGAGTAAGGTAATTTGGTTTGTGTCATGGCTTTATCCAGACTGGGATAAGTGTAGTTTTGACTAAGTCACTTATTTACATTTCTTACAAGTATGTAAGTCCTCAGTGCCATCCGACCGGTGACTTCAGGAACTGTAGTCAGAGTTATCATTGTTTCCAGAGTCATTGGCGTGACGTTTCTTGCACTTGCTAGACTGCTTGCAGAATGCATTCTTAATCTCCACGCAAAAACTCTGCACAAAGTGTGCACCTTCTTGTCCCTTTTCTTTTGAATGGGACTTATCTGCACCCCTGTTCTTTTTCATAGGAGTACCATCTTTGTTAAAACAATGACAGTCATGTTTATTGTGGCTGTTGTGTGGACCGTTGTGCTTCTTGTAGAGCATGCAATGTTTTTCAGTCCAGCCCGCCTTCTTGGGCTTCTCGGGGAGGCGGGAGTCGATCAACTCCATCTTACACTTGCCATTAGCCCCTTTTGCTTTAGTCACTCTATGGGGCTTGTTGTCAAACTTTGCATTTTTCTTGATGTTATCGAGGACTACGAAGAGGGCTTTAGTACTGATGTGAGTGGGCTTTTCCATCAGGACATACTGTGTCTGCCATTTGGCTGGACACATGTGCAACAAGTGTGTCTTGAGGTTAGAATTGTCCAGGGGCAATACCTTCTTGGTGGCCTGATTAGCCTTTGGACTGTAATAAAGGCATGGTAGCATTTCAAGGTAGCTGTTGAGCTGCTTGAGTTGAACAAAATACTGACGAATTGAAACACTTTATTGGGCTTCTTCAACGTGTTGGGGATGTAGTACTTGAGGGTATCACCCGCGGCATGTTTGAACACCTGTAAGAGGTGGAACATGATGCACTCACAGTAGGAGGCCCAAGTCTTGGTGGGGGGTTTTGGTGTGCGTGACTCCGTACACATCTTCCCAATGAGCACGAGTCACTTGGGCCTTGATGATTTTCTCCCAAGACTGCCTGGCTTTGTCAGAGAGGAGTTTCTGTACAGCTCAAATGCTTTTGCTCCTTCCAGCTTTGCAGCTTCATGGCCTTTAAGGCCTTCTCATAAGTCGCTTTGACAACCACAAGGGCGTTGGAGTCTGGGTTCGTACCTTTTCCCTTCTTGTCCTTGTTCTTTTTCTTTTCACAGCTGCAAACTTGTGCACAATCCGTTTTTGCTAGCTCATCCTCAAGCTCAGTGGTTGCAGCCTTTTTGGCTTTGGCAAAGTTTGTGTCAAGCCCCGTCTTCTTGCACGCGTGAATCGCTGTGCGGACATACAGTAAAAAATGCGTGGGAGTCCCCGACGCCTCAATAGCCACCTGGAGCTCATTCCCCATGTTGAGTGTTGGGTAGAGTCAGTTTGAAGTAGTGGTCATTTTGTTTTTCTTGATCGCATCATGCACAGGATCCTGCTTGGGAATGTGGCACACATGGGAATTCTTTCCTCCTATGCTACATTTGCACTCAATCCACTTAAGCCCTTCAGGAGCAGATTTTGCAAAAGACATGGTTTGCAAACTTTATCCTAGCTTGATACCTAGAAAGAGCTTCTTGAAAGAACTTATTGGAGGCTGAAGAAAAATCATGGGCACAGTGGCACGCAGTGATGATGTTCTTGTACCCTGTCTGTTGAAAGATTATTTTCTTTTTGGCTGTCTGTGGGTCCATGGGAGAGCCTTGATGTGTGATAGTGTTGTGAAACTCTCATAGTTGGGCTATCATAAGATAGTGACCTAAGCCGATAGTTAGGATTAAATTATTAAGTAGTAGATAGAGAGAAGAAGAATTCCAGTTGATTGGAAACTATTTTTATGAGCTAGTCAATTGATTGAGAATGAGGAGAAATTTTCATGATGTTTGATTTGTAGTCATGTTTGACAATTTGTGAAGCTCTTCCTATGGAAACTTATCTGTGACATCAAGTATTTCTATGTAAGAAGACTTGTTGTGATTGGAAGTGTTTTCCTGTGAAAAGCGAGTTGTGTCTTTCCATGACAAAACTTATTGTTAAGTGAAGTGTTTGTACTTCCTTTCTTATAGAAAGTTTATTGATGTGGGCTATTTTAGAGCCTGGTTTAGGTCTAAAAGCCATGAGAGCTAGCTTGGCTAATGTCAGTAAATTATACCAAATATTACCAGGTCACATTTTGTCTAGTGTCTAGTTTACAAGTAAAGAAGCACATACACGTTCTACAAGCCACATCTGATGAAAACACAATAAAGCAAAAAATCAAAAACACGTAGAAGTATGTTGGCACCTTTGGAAACTTTTGAAATGTCTTCTGAAAACTCATCAATTCAGCTTCTCAAAAGTTGTCTATTCATGACAGGAGGTCAATAAAACTTATTGCGTACCGCAATAAAACACACAATTTTGAGTAGTTGTTATCAAGTAATTGTAATTGATGTGTATTGTAACCTGGCAACAAACAGACATAGATCAACAAATAAGACGATTAAAACACATTTATAACTCTCTGTATCTACTTCTCAATGCAATCATTCCACAAAAACAAAACAACAGACAAAACTTATCACAGCAAGGTTTCCTGTTCACCCCACTCAATGTCAACAATAAAAGTGATAATGACATTTAACAGTATACAATGTCCCATCACAGTACCACAAAAAATACAACACTGACAAAAACAATTAGACTAGTAATGGACTCTTGGTGTGCAATTGCGCTCAAAACCATTATTAACAGTGTTCAACAAAAATCATGCTACAACTAAAACCAAGGTTAAGGAATGAATTTGGTGCAAAACCACCACCGCAACAAAACAAAACACTAACACGAACTTATCACCAGCAGTCACTCATATTGCGAGCCCTAAACTTAAGAATAAGCAAGAAGAACTCCCTGTTACACGTTTTCTTTTTGATGAATTAATAGCTATTCCTTAACATCATTTCAAGCTCTTTCCAACATAATTTTCCAAGGGATTGCAAGTAGTCTGTATAATGAAGACTACTTACATAGACATCACAATGAACACTTTTTGAGGTAAGTGCCCCCATGTCTAATACCTTCCAGTGCACATCGTTCATTTTGCAATCTGAACCAAGATTGTGTGGCTTTTTGACCATGATCCTGCAGACAAAGACCATTTAGTTCAAAAGATATGTTGAATGGAAATAATAGTAGCTGGCTATTAAAGTCATTTGTACTAAGGCTTGTACAACACAATCAGAATCTATTTCACAGAATCAATCCGAGGTACACCAGAAGGAGGTTGCTGCAGGTACTTATTGAACACTCTAACAATTTCATCATATCCATCACTTGGATCTCCACTGCAAGAGAACCCATAAGCATCAGCAAGGTGCCTAGTCGCACTCTCCAACAGATCATTTCTTTCTTTCGATCGAGATTTGTCATCTATTGCTATCAACCTTGCTGCGTCAACATCGTTCTTCATTCTATCCTGGCAGTATTTTTCGTGAGGAATTATGCTGATGTCTAAAATAAAGCATACCAGGACATAACGTACACCTCTTGAGATTGGTGCCCCGCCATGCCTCACATCTCCGGGGTGCAATAAACAATGCCCTTTTTGCAAACGGATCGGATTATTGAAGGACGGAAGACCTTCCACATACGTGCCTCCTCCGTCATATTCGTCCCAACTGTTTAAAGCAATGTTTGCAGTAAGCAGTAGTCCATCTCGATGAAGACCCAACTCCACACGTCCCTCTGAGGCATCATACTTGACTACACGGCAACCACCCAGTCTAAAGTTTGTCGCATTTGTCCTCAGATTTGGGAAAGCATTCATGATTGCCGGAAACAATCTCGGAAGCAATTCAAAATTCACCAACGTGTACGAGAGTGACAAATCTTCCAACTTTAGCATGTGGCCCACACGATGGCTTGGTGTACCATAACGATCTTGAGACGACGACCAACCCCAGTAATGGCTGTCACATTCGTTGATGATGTCTTCGCATTGTTGCGACGATAAGATTGGAGTTAGTGACACTCTTGCCAAATCATCAGATGTGAATGGAGGTGGAATAATACGTTCATCAAGTTGATGAAACGTGTCCCAGATGTTGACACTGCTTTGGCTCACTGAAGAACGATGTCCCGGAGATTCCTTATCGAGAGTATACGACGTCCACGAAGACGGAGCCTTCTCAACATCGAATTCATTGAATCCATCCGGGTAAAATCCATAGAATGTTTCCTCGCTCCGACGAACAGCTTCCATGTGTGCCTTGAGGTTTTCGGCAACAACATCTTTGTTCGGATACCCGAGACTAGGGTCAGGGTCGAAGGTCGATGGAATTGAGGTCTGAATGATGGAAGAGTGAAGGCGGCGTGACCGTATGCATTGGCTAGATGATCCGAATGACTTGACAGTAGGCAAAAGACTCGGCAGCAGCAGGGCGAAGACACGCATGGCTTCCTCGACGCTTAACAAGCTGGCGTTATGGGCGGCCCCGGGCTTCGTTCGCTCATCACCATGGTGATCTTTTTTTCTGCAGGACTGGTGGTGAAAGTTAAGTAGGAGTCAATGTGGAATCTGGAATGCTGAGGAAAAGTAATGATTGGTATCACAGAGATGTTCGATTACACCTGTAGAGAAGACGTTAGGCGTGATGAAATGATCATGGTGATTGCCCGGGTGAGCCAAAAATGATATTGTAGTGACGTCGAGTCCTTCTTCATATTCAAGGCCCTCTTCATGATACTATACCATTATAATCAAAAATCGAAAATCGTGACATTTCACTGTGCTCATCGCCCGGCCGAAAACACTGTGTACAACTCCATAGACCATTTTCCACTTGTCGACCAAAGGCATTGTTTGTCTCACGAATTTCGTACAGTGGTAGTTTGCAGGAACCATAGTGGTGGTCTGTTCAGGGATGGGATGGACAGTGTTAGGCAGTGTCTATGCAACGGGGTTTAAGCTTTAAGCGGCTATTCGTGCATTTGGAAATATCAGCTTACGTCTAGCTAGATATCAGATTCCAGCCTCGTTCTATGAGGCGCGGAGGATATGCCCAAGCTCCAAACCATCTCCAAACGATTGTACAATATTCCGATTCGCAAAAATTTACTCTAATTACATATGCTGCCTCTTGAGACAATTTCCCATTATTTATGCCATGAGTGTTTCTTCCAGGACCAAATTCCCTGCCAAATTAAGAAGTTCCCGATTCTTCCTCCGTATCATCGTCTCCGTCGATTGGTGTGGTATGGTTAGATGTGGCACGAATGAGGCACGAAGGGCAGGAAGCGGTCACCTGCCTATGGAAGGTATGGTACTGTAACAATCAGGTCACAATCGCATGCGATTCCTGGATCTCCTCCACGTTACCATAACTGTTAGATCCCGACTGCATCGATAGACATCGATCTGGACAGGAACAGCGGTCGAATATTAGTATAGTATAAGCCGACGCTGCATCGACCATTATTCGCTAACCACTATAATCATGGCCCCGCCGCAACGAGCACGCACCGCCTTCATCTTCTATCAAACCGAGCACCTCGGTCCGATCAAGCGCTCCCTCCCTCCCAGCGCCACCATGGGCGAAGCTATGCAAATCCTCTCTTCTCGATGGAAAGCCCTGGCCGACGACGAAAAGGCCCCGTATTTTCAAAAAGAAAGGGAAGATCGAATTCGATACGAACGAGAATGCAGCGAGGCCGACGAGGCGGCATTGGCGGCGCGCGAGGAACGAATGGCAAAGTATTCTCTAGACACGGCGGATGCCCTGCCATCGGGGAGGGAGGCAAGAAAGAGCGTCGACGAGGCGCGTGCTAAACGCGAGGCGAGAGAAGAGCAAAAGAGAGCTCGGCTGGAGGCCAATTTGGCCCCGGAAGAAAAAGAAGAGCGGGATCGGATCAAACGACAGAAGCGGCAGGAGGCGGAAGAACGGCAGCGAAAGCGTGAGATGGAGGAGAGCGCCGTGGCGGCACGTCATGAGACTTTGGAGAAGGAGATGGCCAAGAAAACTACGGAGAGGTTGAAGTATTTGTTGGAGCAGAGTGAGATTTTTGGGAGGTTGAAGGATGGAGGCTCCGGCAAGAGTATTAGCGAGGCCAACGCGCAGAAGAAGGAGGGATACACGTCCAAGCATCATGACAAGAAAAAGGCCACGACAGGCGGAGAAGGTGAAGGGCTAGAAGACGAAGACGAAGACGAAGAGGAGGACAGTGATCGACCCAAGCATGTATTCTTGACGAAGCAACCATCGTGTATTAAATTTGGAACATTGAAGCCTTATCAGTTGGAGGGTTTGAATTGGATGATTCATCTGGCAGAGAAAGGGCTCAATGGCATCTTGGCGGATGGTGGGTTGGTTGTTCTTGTTTTTGTTCGTATTGTTCGGTATTTGACACTTGTTCTCTCATGCTCAAGTTCTCTCTATTCACATTCTCGATAGAAATGGGATTGGGCAAGGTATGGCATCTTGGATGCTCAATATCGCTGTGTTGACAAGTTTATTTTCTTGTGATTTAAAACGCTAGATCTCACTCATGGTTGCTATCAAATTTGAATCTGAAATCGAACCAACAGACGCTGCAATCCATTTCAATTTTAGCCTATCATTATGAATTCATGAAAATACAAGGGCCTCATTTGATTTGCGTCCCCAAATCTACTCTCAGCAACTGGATGAATGAACTCAATCGATGGTAAGCTATTTTTATAAGTATATTCCGTGCTGTCTAGAACAAACTCCCACCATTCAGTTCAAAATCAATCAGGTGCCCCGCACTCCGCGCAATTCGCTTCCATGGTTGTAAAGAAGAACGCGAAGCTCTTTCCGAAGAATACTTTACCAACGAGGCCGCCGCCCACGATGGCCGGCGTCCAACCAAACAAATAGTAAATGAAAAGGGCGAATTGGAAGATGACAATTCAGATAATCCCAGGGCATGGGATGTGTGTGTTACGACATATGAGGTGGCTAACACTGAGAAAAAGGCTTTGGGGAGGTTTGCGTGGAAGTATTTGGTGATTGACGAGGCTCATCGTTTGAAGAACGAGGCTTCCATGTTCAGTACAGTAAGATGATGTATTTTGTCACTCCCACGACAGATCAAGCTTCCATGTCTTGTCACTCACAACTCCTTCCTTTTCGTAAATAGACTGTCAGAAATTTCAACACAGAACACCGACTTCTCTTAACGGGAACTCCCCTTCAGAACAATTTGCACGAATTGGTATGTTTTCCCCTGAGATGGTCAATCTAACTTTTCCAGAGTATTTCTTCTCTAATTCTGTCATGTCTTTCATGGAAATAAAAGTGGGCCCTGTTAAACTTTTTACTTCCGGATATCTTTGCTTCTAGTGAGCAGTTTGATGAATGGTTCAACCTCGAAATAGACGACGCCGACGCCAAGAAATCCATGATAGAACAGCTTCATAAAATCCTACGACCATTCATGATCCGTCGTCTCAAGGCGGACGTGGCCAAGGGGCTGCCTCCCAAAACAGAGACACTGATCATGGTCGGCATGAGTAAGATGCAAAAACAGCTGTATAAGAAGCTACTCCTGCGTGACATCGAAGCAATAACGGGTAACAATACACACTCCGGAAAGACTGCCATATTGAACATTGTCATGCAACTTAGAAAATGTTGTAACCATCCATATCTCTTTGAAGGTGTGGAGGATAGAACTTTGGATCCATTGGGAGAACATTTGGTGGAAAATTGTGGAAAACTCAATATGGTGGATAAGTTGCTGAGAAAGTTGAAGGAGAGGGGATCGAGGGTGTTGATCTTTACGCAAATGACAAGAATTCTTGATATTTTAGAGGACTTCATGGTGCGTTATGCGGCAATTATTTTTCTCTTTCATCCGTACAAATTGTTATCAACCACTTATTCTTACCATGGCTATGATGGCAACTTCAGGTAATGCGTGGTTATAAGTATTGCCGTATTGATGGAAATACGGACTACGAAACTCGCGAGCGGTCGATTGATGAGTTTAACATGGAAGGGAGCGACAAGTTTTGTTTCATTCTATCCACTAGAGCGGGTGGTCTTGGTATTAACTTGCAAGTGAGTTCTTCTTCAAAAAGGTTTTGTTTTCTAGTGGAGAAATCGCGGATGAAAGAATAATAACATATCCGTCATGCTCAATTCAACAAAGACCGCGGATACATGCATATTGTACGATTCTGATTGGAACCCGCAGGTATGTAAGATGCAGTGGTTGAATGTGCTGACATCTTTTTCACAGCGCTTAACGTTGTATTCGGTCTTGTTATATACAGGCAGATCTTCAGGCCCAAGATAGGTGCCATCGACTAGGGCAAAAGAAACCCGTCAGTGTTTATCGTCTAGTATCTGAAAATACTGTCGAGGAGAAAATTGTGGTACGCGGAGTGGTCAAACCAATTCGTCTTTTGTATTCTCGACCTTTGTGTCATAAACAATAATGCTCGTCCACTTCTTCATACTTCATCAAAACTGTAGGAAAGGGCTCAGCAAAAACTCAAACTTGACGCGATGGTCGTTCAACAGGGCAGACTCAAGGACACCGACAAACTTTCAAAGGAAGACGTCATGGCGGTAAGTCGAAAATCCGCGAGGCGAAATACCGATTCAATTTTGAAGTGCTTCAATTTTGTTTTCAACCAGGTGCACTAACGTATTAGAATATCCATGTCATGTTAGGCTGTTCGATTCGGTGCAGACGCAGTATTTCGTTCAGAAGAATCGACTATCACCGATCTTGATATTGATGTTATCCTCGAGCGAGGCAAAGCTAAGACGAAAGAGCTTGCGGAAAAGATTCAAAAAGCCGAGAAGGGTGACTTGCTCGACTTTCGCTTAGATGGAGGAGTTTCGGCACAGACGTTTGAGGGTGTCGACTACAGTGATGCTGAACTAAGGAAGCAGCTTCGACTTCTTGCCGCAGACTCAATGGGCAAGAGAGACAGACGACCACCGCCCTCTACTTACAATGCTATAATGCAACCCGCCACAAGTATGGTGATCAAGGACAGGAAAATCAAGTTGCCTCCTTCTTTGCGATTGCCAAGCATGGAAGATCACCAGTTTTTCAACCGCGAGAGATTGTTGGAGCTGTCAAAGCTAGAATTTGAGATGTTTGCTCAACTGAAGGAGTTAGGCAAGCTTCCTCCCAGAGAATACATTAATGAAAAGCGAACTCTTCTTCCTGACGAACTCGCAGCAGAAAAACTAGAACTTTTGGAAGAAGGCTTTGGTGATTGGACAAGGAGTCAGTTCTTCCACTTTGTCAAGGCGTCAACTAAATTCGGAAGAAATGACTTTGAAAATATAGCAATTGAGATGGATATGAGTATTGATGTTATTAAAGCTTATTCAGATGCCTTTTGGCGCTATGGGCCTACTGAGCTCAAGGCTGATGAATGGGGGCGAGTCAAGAGTCAAATAGAGAAAGGAGAGCAGAAAATTGCCAAGAAAAAAATGCAAGAGTCCCTGCTCGAAAAGTTTGTGCGGACTTTTGACGACCCAGCCAAAGATATGGTGTAAGTGGAAAGTTTTCTTTCTCTGCAAAGTTAATCTCTCGTCTACTCATTGCATAGGATTTAATCCTTTCTTCACCCAAACAACTCTCAAACACAGTTTCGCCAACAAAGGAACTACTCATTTTTCTTTGGAATCAGACCGTGCTATTCTCTGCGGTGTAGTGAAGCATGGCTACGGGGCTTGGAACGAAATTCGCGAAGACATTCACAACAACACAAGCCTGTTGTTCCAACATACCATTCAGGGCATGAACACGGACGCAATCGCGAAACGCTGTGATTATCGCATGCGTCAAATGGAGAAAGAACTCGAAGTGCGAGAGAAGAAGCTCAGCTCGATGAAACCGCCTGCTGTTGTTGAAGCCGAAGTCGCGTTAGAAGCTATCAGAAACATGGAAGCATGGGAGAGCGAGGCAAGGATGTTGCAGCTACAAGGAGAGTCTCCCCCTCCGATAGAATCTTTTGTGAAAGACATCAAAGGACTGGGGACTCTCAGCGAATACATCAAAGAAAGGCAATTATGCATTGACAAATTGAGAGAGGTCGAAACTCAGCTACGCGGGTGTAGGCTCATGGCAGAAGAAGCCAAGGAAAGCATCTTGCGAGGGGACCAGGGAATCAACTATTCTCATATTACCCTAAAAGCAGGCGGGCCTAGAGCGGCACTGAACAAATCGGGCGCAGGCTATGGTGTAGATCTGGAAGCTAGGATAAACTCTGCTGTCCTCGCCATTCCGGAGTGTGGAGAATGCAAGGTGAGTGATCACACAGTTTCTACCATTGTCCCCACGAATGATCCATCGTGCATGTCTTATTCGATCCACCTGTCGCTTGCTCTTACTATATTCTAAGTATTGTCTAAACCCAAATGGGCCGACATTGTGCGCCAACAGACGCAGTGTCCGCCGGGAAATGATCGAAGAAGAAATGATGCGACTACCTACTCCAAAACCTCATTCATATGATGAATGCCTAATTGATGCTGATAACCTACCAAAAGAGCGGAAAAAGCCAGGAAGAAGGAAAGGATGGAAGCAAGCTGTTGCTGAATCATCTTCTATTTGGGGGGCTTCATCCACGTCCACGAAGAGTGGGAAGGGTCCCGGCAAGGGAAGCATTCCTCAGTTGATCCCAGATGCCTTGATACCTGAGTTATGCCGCAGAATTACAGCTAACGGAACACGTATTAGAGATGACATCATCAAACAATTTACCAAAGATCACCCAGAGGCCAGCATCAGACAATGTTTGATTAAGTTCATGGAGCTCACAACGAAGTATAAGCCGGATTGTATACCGGAACCTGAAAAGGTCGCTGGTCGCGCATGGACTTATTATCTGCGACCTCGATTTTACCATCTGTTGGAAGAAGAGGATCGCCCAGATGGCTGGGAGGCTGCCGCCGAAGAAGACGAGGCGCAGTACGCCAAAGAATGTGAAGAGAAAGCCATGGAACAAAAGGTGAATGTCGAAGCTGTTGCTGAAGACAACGATGCCGATGACACATCTAATGTCTATGCATCTACTATTGGCACTGACGATTCTGACGACGACGACGAAAACCCACCAAAGAAAATGAGATTTGGATAGATCATAACATGTTCTTTTGGTGTGCTTAAAACTGGGATTATATCCTACATTGTACAGTAAATAATCTTTGTTCCAAGCGATCAAGCCAAGTTTCTAAAGTTCATTTTTGTAGACTTTCCCGTCCTTCATTATCAATTGTATGTTGTCCTTGGGGTTACTCATGATTGAAATATCCTCCAGTGGATTCCCATTCACAACCAAAATATCTGCCAAGGCTCCAACTTCAATCACCCCCAACCTTCCAGGATTGAAGCGACCACTGAGAGACAGTAGTTCACCTCCATTACTACTCGCCTGTCGTAATATTTCGGATGGACTGAACCATTTTGAACGGAAGACAAACTCTTGATTCAAATTACGAACCTTGTCAAGATCTGCAATGATATCCGATCCAAAGACAATATTCGTCATTCCCACTTTTTTGGCGAGATTGAACATGGTATCAATCGCTTCGTACGCACTGTAATGTTTCGCAACTTGTTCAGCGGTAAACCCCGCAGATGGTTTGCTCTTGTACACGCTCACCTGCGGAGATAACCAAACACCCTTTTCCTTCAACAGCATCATTGTGTCTTCATCATCAATCATGTTGGCATGTTCAATGGATTTGACCCCACATTCTACTGCTCTTCTGACCCCTTTGTTATTATATACATGCGCCATGACATAGGTATTATAATCGTCCGCCGCCTCCACCGCCGCACGTATCTCATCCGTCCCGAATTGAACCACATCCAAAGGATCCGATAGAGAAGCCACGCCTCCTCCCACGGCGAGTTTGATCTGCGTAGCGCCCGAGCGTAGATTTTCTCTCGCCGCCTTGCGCACTTGATCCTTCCCGTCGACCACGATCATATCCCCCATTTTGACCAATGGGTGCACGTTGAAGGCATCGCAGAAGCAGGAGGGGTGAGCATTGGTGCGCTGATCACCGTGTCCCGCGGTTTGGGATATTAGTGCACCGGAGGGGAAGATGCGTGGACCGAGAATGTGTCCTTGGTCGATGGCGCTTTTCAATCCGAAGCAATTCCCGGCAGCGTCGCGAATGGTGGTGACACCGTTGAAGAGGTAGGTTCGTGCGGTTTCGGTGGCGATGCAGGCGACGTATCTCGTGTCTTGGGAGAGGAGGGAGAGGTGAGATATTTGGAACATGACGTGTTCGTGCATCGCGATGATTCCGGGCATGAGCGTTTGGCCTTTGACGTCGATGATTTGGGCATTAGCGTTGTTGGATGTGTCTAGATGATAGTTGATGGCTATGTTTTTGGCGATTTCGAGGATAATGTTGTCTTTGATCAAGACGGACATGTTTTCTGTAAGGGTGTCGGATCGACCATCATAGATGTTGGCATTGACGAACAATATCAACTTGCTTTGGATGGGTGAACAATATGGCGACGACAAGGGATTCGACTCGGTCATGACAGCGATTTAATTTGTGTGATCTGTTTTCCTTGTCTGTTGGGATTGAAGATTAGATTGGATTTGTGCTGATTGCGATTTATGCTATGAAGACTCTATTTCATTTGAAAACCGAGAGTGTGTGGTAAAAGGATCCGATCATCTAAACATACCATACTGCACAAGCAAGAGTGCTCAAGATGGCCGTGACTTTTGATTTGTCTGTGATAGCAGTGATCAGTTGTTAGATGTAGTATATAAGAGTATAGCTCACTCTTATCTCCTATCTCTTGTACATCACAGGAGCCTGAGAGGTTACGAGACCCTTCAACGCAGAATCGCGAAGATAAACAACAACGGAGCAACCAAATCCAAGCGCAGAGGAAACGTATTGGACTCAGTGGGATGGCAGATCGGAAGCCTCCCGCGGGGCCGCGGAGATCGACCCGCGCCCACAAACCTACACACAAAATGCAGGAGGGTTTAGAGCAGCCTCGCAAAACACCCTCCCCAACAAATACACCCACCCTCGAGGCTGAGGCCGATGCCACCGGCGCCGGGGACACCGCCGCCGCCAACGTAGCCACAACGGGATCGAAAAATCGACGCCCCGACGACATGACTCTTGACGAATTCATCGAGAACGTCGACGCCCCGATGCGTGCGTGGTTGGAAGCGAATGCACAAGAGGAAGGCAACACAACGACCGCATGGGAGGAATTTAAACAGCTCAGGGACAAAGCTGAGGAGGACGAACGCTCCGATTGTGAAGCGGACCCTGTGATGCCGGACATGAACAGGAATGAACTACAGTGGCAACAAGCACTAGACGAGGACGCACGAGCACACAGCCCGGAACTCTTGTCCCCGCCAACAACAACAGAAAAGGAACCCGAAACCACAACGCTGGGCGAACTAAAAGCACTCTTGGTACTATCACATCAACGTATGGAGACAAAAGACACCCAAACAAGGGAACTCATCCAAGAATCCAACGAACGTATGCAACGCATGGAAGCACGCACAATGGAGCGCTTTGCATCGTGGGAAGATAGATTAGAGAGGACATTCAGGTCTTCCAATCAGGAACAAGACGCACGAATGGACTCCATACATGATGAATTGCAACGACTCAAGGAGGAAATGGCAAGGGACCTCGAGGAGAAGATAAATGTCAAGTATGCGCAGTGGGAAAAGGATAGGACCGAGACACATGCGGACTATATGATGGCTAAAGAAGACATCATGTCCAATATGCAAGAAGTCATCAAGGTTAAAGAGAAAGCCAATGAGATGGTTAGTTATGTGCAAGAAGCGAGGACTAAATACAATTTGATGATGCAGGAGACTCGTCAATATCACAACAAAATCGAGATGACAATCAACGAGCAGACGAGTAAACTTGAGGGATGGGAAGTGATCATGGCCCAAAACCAACAGACGTTGGACAAAATCGGGCACGTTAATACACTAATGCACTCAGTCGAAGCACGTCAATCGGAGTTGGATGACGCAAGAAAGGACATACAACGTCTACTCGCAGATATTAATCAATCAAGAGCACAGTGGAAAACGGTGAACACTCTCGGTCCACAACTCCGGGAGGCTAACACGAAGTTGAAAGCAGCCCAGAAACAACTCACTAAACTTGAAAATGATCTAGTCCAGGCACATGCGTACTGGAAACGCCAGTGGAAGGACCTAGATGACCGCATTGTGGAGCACACACAAGCTTTGGAGGCAGATAGCAACGTACATCGAGCAGCTGAAGAGGAGATCAAAGCAGCACTCAAGAATCTGGATAACCAATGGGAAAACAAATTCGCAGAAGTGGTAAAACAGTCGATGGCGACTTTGTGGGACACGTTTGAGGAACGTACGGCTGCAGTCAGTGATAACCTTCGGCATACGGGGGAACAATACACTAGTGAAATAAAAGACTTCATCGAAGAAGCAGCCAAAATACAACAGGAGGCGTTGTTGGAATGTGGGACACGACAACAAGAGGCACTCGAAAGGATTGTGGTTCAACAGGCAGGCGCCACACAGAAGGTAACTACACCTCCACCTATCAATCCAACGACAGGAATCCCGACACAAGTTCACATCACGTCGACGGAAAGTCAAGGAGGAGTGAGTAGGCAGAGTGTTGACCCACCTGCAGAACAAGCACCCACAGGGCTACAACCCACCACACCGGCCACGGAGCGTCTCCAGAGGGAACACCAACACGCGAGGAACCCCTACAACACTCCACGACCGACAGTCAATGCAAGGTACCATGATACTAACAACACCACTCGATGGAAGAATGTGAATATCAATGAAATCCCTGGGGCACAGGTACCAAATCTCACAAGCCAGAACGACTTAACCCAGGAGGAGCCGAATCAAGAAGACCATCGCATCCATGTGCCACCTCCGCCTGCGCCAAAACCACCCCAGGACACGATCGATCACGGTACGGCCAGCGGCTTGATGTCTCCTGAGCAACTCCGGCAAGCGTATCCCCACCTGATAATCGAAGAAAGGGTACCAGCAACCAATGAAGAAGAACGGTCTAAATGGAAGTTCCAGGACTGCACGTCAAAAGGCTTTGCCCGTAATCAGAACCTTCAGTATGAATTCGATGAAGAAATGGAAACGGCATTTACGAAAGATGACGCCTACCTGATGGGCCTTGATGGTGTCGATACTCTGCTTATCAGCGACCTGGCACGGATCGGATTTACTGACCCGAAGAAGGCGTACAAAGCATTTCATACAGAACATCAGACGTTGATGGCCAATTGGCACATGACCACTTCGTGGAAAAATCGTCGGCCCTAACCAAAAACAACTCCTACAGGACATCAACCTGTTCACCCCATTGGCCTCCACGAGACAGTCAGATGTAATTGACTTCGTGGCGCAGTTTCACGACCTCATCGACAGCTATAATATAGCAGTCATGCCATTTTCGATGATTGAGGTCAAATTTGGGATTGTCGGTATGTGTTTGCCCGAGTTGGCGAAATGAAGTACGACCGTATGGGACAGGCATTGGCGAAGGTATTATATGGGCATCTCATACCACATAATGTCGACAAGATGGGTCGCCTCGACCAACTCCTTTTGAACGCCAAGAACCGAGTCCCCCCAAATGGCTATGAGATGTTACACATCTTACTCGAACTATACGTGGACCCATTCAAGCCACACATGGTGGACATTAAGTGGCCGACGTTTGGCAACTGTCGCAATATTTTCGATTACGCTGGACAATTCAATGTTATTATGCAATTATACGATAAGAAGGGTGAAAAAGTGGAACCGCGCAAAGCTGCTATTAAATTCCTGGAAGCAGTCAAGAAGGAAGGAGGGGTGACATACAGGGCAGCTGCCCTGTTATTGAAGACAGCTATAATGGAGCGACCTGCCACAGCACCTCTCCCGCCCGTTTCAAATCGGGAATATGGCAACGTTCATAGCTGATTCCAATGCAGATGCCTCGGATGAGGAGTACGATACAGCGCAAAGGTACAACACACGGATGGTGCAGCACAAAACCAACCACTGTGAGTACAAAGGTGGTCCGCAGCGAGGGCACTGCGAGGAAATCCCACAGACAATCCAACCATCGGTAGCTACGGACACCACCAAAAAGGCATCACTCTCCACGCTTACGAATGAATTGAATCGGTACGTTCAGGGATATACGCCACATAGACATCAAATCAATCAGGCGTATCGCAACACGAGAGACCCGCATGCGAGGGCCACGCGACCAACACCGGAGCCACAACGGGCAAAGAATAATCCACGACGTCGGCGGGCTTACGACCCCTACATTAAATGCCATGCATGCGGAAGAACGGGTCATGCAGCCACCCAGTGTGATACACTGGCGATGGCTATCCTTATACGAAAGTATATGAAAGAGTCGGGCAATGCCGACGCAATGAAACAAACGGCGGAAAATTGGTTTCGTCGCAACGAAGACGCGCTCAAATGCCCTAGCAGTGAGGAAGTGTCACAAGCGCGACCACTCCAGGTCCTCCATACCTATATGGATAGGTACTTAAAAGACATCGATGAGATTGATGAACAGATTGATTGGGAGTTCTTCACTGAGGATGACAGCGATCAAGAAATAGCGCAGGAGTGACGGCGCGATTGCACCAGTCCGAAATGGAATGCCAGCAAGTTAGTGCACAGTGTACGTAATGACAGGTCCACACCTCGAAATGTACACCAAAGCTCTCTCCACCAAAATAATGAATGCGACTCGGATAGTATTGATGACGAACTCAACAGGCACAACTCCCCGCGACCAGCAAACACGTGTGCTGTAAGTTCAATCCACAATGAGGACAACGTGGACATACCTCCGGGATGCATACTTGATCAACTCCGACCAGTATCCCCAACGGCAGTTACAGACTTCCCACGATGTGACGACCAACCAGGGACGGTTCGACTCGCGGCAAACTTACTACTCCAAACTTCAACATCCAAGACACTTCCATCGGTAATCAACCGCACTCATCACCTCAAAGAGTTAGTACAAGCAGTACACCAGCCGGACGTACAGCCCTCTCACGGACGACAGCGTAACCCCAACATCAATCCTTGCGCCAATCATCGTGGCGGATGTCGGTGAGTATGGACATACACGCACGCACACGCTTTGCGGCGTCAGAATGAAAGGGAAAATGGCAGACTCAGGAGCCAATTGTTGTATGACGAACAACTGGCAGTTATTGGACAATGTGTCAGAGTTGAACCCACCTGTACAGATTGGTATGGCTCTTGAACGGGACGGTAGCCGTGGAAATGGCACAGTGCAAGTACATCGGAGACTTATCGATAGAATGTGATGATGGATACAGTATAACAACCCAATGTTTCTACAATCCGTGCGCATCTGATACGATCATATCGCCACAGGCAATTTTGGACAACTCTCGGCAATTCACCAAATGGACGCAAAGTGGTAGTCGAGTGGGCAGGCCAGGTATCCTCACCTTCCAAGGGCCCACAGAGACGCGTCAGATAACGCTTCATCAGCAAAATGGTTTATACTACTGTAACTCCATTAGCTATGACATTTATCAGACATCGGACTCCGAATGGACAGGTGATTCATTGGAAACTGCCCCGGTAATCCAACGATGCATGGACACCACTGCTACATCGCTGAAGATGGAAGAACGCAGTACAAAAAAGGGTGTTCCACGAACAATGCGCTACCACCCCACGTCCAAAGCAAAAATTTTAGAATCGGAAACGTGGTCACTGAGAATGGGAGCATGTCATGAGACACAGCTAAAGGCCCTGCCACTGCACGCCATTGGACTCCCGCAGCAATTTGAGTTTCATCCATTTCGTTACATAGATTTCAAGGAGCAAGCACGAGTACGCAAACAACCAGCTGGACGAAATCCAATTTCGATCAGCAAAAGGGGTCAACAATTCCATATGGATTTCGGATTCCTGCGGGCATCCACGGAAGATTTCGGTCAACCAAAGTTAAAACAGATCGGATTGTAGAATCGTTTGATGGTTTCATCGTCATACCTCCTCGTAGTAGACAAAACTACGAGGTATACTTGGATCTTCCCCACAAAATCCAAGAAGCCACCAGTGGAAATCATTAGATTATTCTTAAGCAAGTACGGACACGAGGATGGTGGACTCATTCGAGTTGATCAAGGCGGGGAACTCGCTAGATGCACGGAGTGGCGGACTATGGTTCTGAAAGAACATCGTTACGTGGTTGAACCCACTGGTGCGGACAGTCCATCTCAAAATGGACAGGCAGAGCGTTACAATGAAACAATAGCAACAATTACTCGCACATTGCTATATGGGGCTGACCTTACCGCACAGTATTGGTCCGCGGCCGCCGTTCATGCGGTATATCTAATGAATCGACGCCCACACAGTGCCATTGGACGAACACCATACGAAGCATGGTGGGATACCAAGCCGGATCTGAGTTCTCTAAAAGTATTTGGCTCCAGAGTGTGTGTCAAAGTGACAGGTAAAAGAAAGTCAAAACTAAACAGGCACGATTTTACGGGAATCTTCATCGGATATACCGCCACCGATGACAACATCCGATACATCGATGTGCAATCAGGTGTCGTCAAGGCGTCCCATCATGCGGTCTTCGATGAAGCATGGTATCTCCACCCGAAGCGCCCACCAGCAGCACAATTATTGTACGACATGGGGATGGAACATGATGACACGATGACAGAAATGCCAACACCTACACCAAACCCAGCGCCTTACCCACTGTTATCACAAGAGAAGATCCACAAACTTCCTCCAAAAGCATTACTGTGCCCATTGCCATTTCGCATCAGCCCAGCTCCGCAGGAAATACCATATGCCGCGAGTGCAGCCAAGTTGGAACGCACACAGGAAGACCACGCAATTGACTTCTTAACTATTGGAGGAGAAACCGCATCAGAGGTATTCCAACAAATTTACCTCTCACCACACCCATACCACGATGCCTTTACAGAAAAATTGGACATGCGAAGATGGCATCCGAACGACCACCCAACAGCGGGACTCCGACTAATCGAAGAAGACCAACGTGTATTCGTCATGACGATGGATCCATCCACACCAGCAGCACGTCTCCCTCGTTGGCTCCAAGAATCAAAGGCGCGTGGCTCATTCAAGTAGGACAGTCACCAATCCAAACCATCAGCAATGTCAAAGAAGCCCTCCACGGAGCTCACGCACAGGGCTATCAGTTTTGTGACTTACTTCTTGCTCATGCTGAAATCAAAGATGGTCTAACTCATGATGGGATCCCACAGATAAACATTGACCAACTCAACACTCGTTTTTTCCTCAATGAAAATTTCATGACTAAACAACCTGTCCCGATGGTGGCGAGTGGTGGTGTTTACAATTATATGTTTTCGAAACTCACACGGGTAAGCTCCTCAAGCAACCCGATTGGAATGAATGGCAACAGTCCGAATTCCTTCAACTAGATCAATACCAACAACAATTCATGTTTGGCTCACCTACGAAAGTACAGGATAGATCGAACGTCTTCCATCTCGTATGGACGTATAATATCAAAGATCTCGACAAACGGAAGAAAGCGAGATGTGCTTGTGATGGGTCGACGAGAGGTGGTAAAGTTCGGTTACTGGACTACACATATGCGAACTGTGTAGATCACACGGCGTCAAGAATGTTTTATGCGGTATCTGCTGCTGAAAACCTGCTAATTTTGGCGCGGATGTATGCAACGCATTTAGCGAAGCACCTGCCCCGAAACAAGGCTTTTACATTCAACCAGATAGAGCCTTCAGTGAGTGGTGGATCCATCAGGGTCGTGAACCAATCCCAGACGGATATGTCATCCCAGTACTGCGAGCCATGCAAGGACACCCGGAATCGCCGAGACTGTGGGAAAAGTGGTGTGATCAAATGATAAAAACTCACAAATTCGCGCCAACAACACATGAACCATGTCTATACACGGGCTTGTGGCAGGGTGAAAAGTGTTATTTCAAACGCCAAGTCGATGATTTCGAATTTGCAGCACCTTCAATTGAACTGGCACACATGTTCTACGATGCCCTAGACGACCATCTATCCATGCCAATTAAAAGACAGGGATTAGTATCCTTATTCAATGGGATCGATGTTCAACAAACGCGAACCTACATCAAAATCTCGGCGGAGACCTACATCGAGAAAATGGGTGCAAAATACCTCGAATTGTGGCATAAGGAGATTCCGCTGATGGCAGAAAGACCCTTACCCATCCCAACCCATGAAACCTTCATGAAGACCTTCCATCAAGCAGTAGGCGACAACGACCCCAAAACCCTCGCCACACTACAAACACGGTTTCATTTTGGTTACAGGAATGGCGTCGGTGAACTGATTTACGCAATGGTAACGTGCCGCCCGGATATCTCCACCGTCACTGTCAAATGTGCACAACATAGTGCTAATCCAGCTGAAATTCATTTTCAAGCGGTAAAACATGCCATCAAATACCTCGTCGCAACAAGGAAAGATGGTATATATTTCTGGCGGGCCACCCCACGCATGGACCTACCAGAGCAACCAGTACCCCTATGTGCCACCTCCCTGCACGGACCCCTGCCACCCGATGTCCACCGTCCCGACCATGACTGCCTCCAATTACATGCTTATACGGACTCCGATTGGGCCACGTGCACTAAGACGAGACGGTCCTTTACAGGGATCATAGTACAACTGGCGGGAGGTACCATTGCGTATAAGACAAAACTGCAACCGACGGTGGCACTTTCGTCGACAGAGGCGGAATTTATGGTGGCTTGCGATACCGGTAAAATGATCTTATTTATACGAAGTATTTTGTGGGATCTTGGAATCCCGCAGCAAGCTGCCACCATCCTTTATGAAGACAATGACGCATGTACAGCTATGGCGAATGCCCAGAAACCAACTACGCGCACACGCCATATGGACATCCGATATTTTGCCTTGGCTGACTGGGTTGAACACGATCTTATGGTACTTGAACGCATTCATACGTCCATCAACTTGGCTGATCATATGACAAAGGTTCTGGATCGCACACTACTTTATCGCCACGTTGACTACATCATGGGGCATATACCTCCGCTATACTCACCATGTTATTCCACCTACACTATAACACCAACTCCTAGTATACCACAGGAATACGACCTCGGTGATCTCTGTATAAGTGATTACGCTGCTGCAGCGGCTAAATGCAATTTACAGACATATCCATGGGCCCGCATTGCTACCTGTTCTGCACTAGTCCAATCCAATCCCTTTTTTCAAAGACATTGGATTGTGGGGGGGTGTTAGATGTAGTATATAAGAGTATAGCTCACTCTTATCTCCTATCTCTTGTACATCACAGGAGCCTGAGATCAGTGATCACAGTTGGTGATGCATGAGTGATCCATGTCTTGGGAACTCTTGGGAATCATTCTCAATTCTCAGGGAAAAGGTGGGCTGTGCCAGCAATGTCAGAAAATGATATATCATTCCTGAGAGTCATTCAAGCACGGAACAAGCTCTCTGGTACCGGATGAGATACCATACCTATGAGATACATACCTAAATTGTACCAGCGCGAGCGCGTACAAGAAGGTACAGTAGGAATGTACCGTACGATACCATTCCGTAAGGTACCATAGGGTACCATACATGGTACTCGTTCAACATGTATGTAGCAGTCCAGAACCAGCAAGACAGGCAACTTTGCCACGTGGAAGTTTTTGGCGAGCCACTTGACGACAAGTGACGACTCTTGCATTTTTTTTACTCAACTGACGACTTTCCACGACCATCTGGCGACCCTGGCGACTTTTGGTGGCGACCTTTTGGCGACCTGGCGACTTTTGGTGAAGACTTTTGGCGACCCTGGCGACTTTATGTGAGCGACCTTTTGGCGACCCTTGTCACGACTAATTGATTCCCATGTGACGACCCTTCTGACGACTCTGACGACCGACTTGACGACTTCACGACCTTTCACAAATATCTACGTCTCGGATCATCCCGTGCGTGAGAGCAAGTGACGAACAGTGCGACTTGGTGGCGACCATGGCGACAAACGACCCTAACTGGCGACCCAAGAGATCTTCTTTGGCGACCCATGTGACTCCACCTGGCGACCCCTGGCGACCCAAGGGGCGACCAAAAAGCGACCCTGGCGACCCCTGGCGACTTTAGTGGCGACCCTGGCGACTTTAGTGGCGACCCGTTGGCGACCGTCAAAATCTCTTGACGACATCTGACGACTCCTTCTGGCGATACTTATCGCCAAAGTCAAAAATTGCCTGTCTTGCAGAAAGTACCACATGGTAAATACAATACCAAAAAAATACAGTGGCCGTTTGAAAAATGGAGCAACGCAGAAAGAACGCATTCTTTTGGCGAGGAATTCGTTGGATAGGAGCTGATTGACATGACACCCCAGCCCAAGAAAGAACCAAAAATTTGTTTGGCGATTCTTCAGATTCCTTATAGTTCACGGTACAAGGAATTTGGCGATATCCCGGTTCGGCCTATGATCAGTTTGCCAGTTCATCAAACCATACGTTCCAAGCCGCGGCTTCAGTGGTCATACCCTGAACCGGCCCCATGATGAACGTCAACAACGACAGCGGCAGGTCCAACGGCCACCCTTCGTCGGACTCGTCGTCCGGCATCCTCACAGAACACAACAACTTCTCCCCGTCGTCGTCGTTGCCGAGCGATGACGACGACGCCATGTCGCTCTCGCTCGAGTTCGACCCGTTCGCCGTGGACCACTTCAAGATCCTCCATGAGCCTGGCGCGAGTGCCAGCAGGGGTCGCAACATCGTGCAGCTTTTGGCGGAGAGGAGCTGTCGTGGAAGTGCAAGCAGCGCTGCCAATGGCGGCGGGTGGCGGAGGGGACCGATATGCAGTGCCCAGCCACAAGCTGCCGAGGAGCCAGACGAAGAGCACGGCGAACCGGCCTCGTTGCCGTCTTCCAGGCCCACCACGCCAATGATTGTTGGCACACCTCCCCGCGACACGGACAATGGCCAGGCCTTTGGTCGCCGCTTGAGTCCACCGCCTCATCGCACTGCCAGGCAGCTGGAGCAAACGAGCACAATCACCTCACGGTCGCACACCAACAATGACGGCATCACTCTGCCGACGGAAAAACTAGACACCGCGACTATGCCACTGCGTCCTGCCCATGTGACTGTCCCTACCTCATTGCACACAGAAATAACACTCTTCATCGAACATTCTTCTGCCACACGCTTTAAAGCATCCTACTTAAAACACCTCGGAGGAGCACCCGCCCCGCAAATCGTCACAAGATCTCCCCGCCTTCCCAGTCAACGAGGCATGACGAGAGAACAGCTTGAAACGCACGAGTTGCTTCGCCAGCACTTACGTCAGGCGGGAAGAGACTTGCCGGGAAGAGAACGAGATTTTCCACGACGAATGTGGAATCCGCTGCAGAGGAGGGGAAGCAGCAACAACAGTAACAATAGGGCCGCGGATGGAGGGAGGTGGCAGAGACACCCGCCACCGCACAACAACAACAACAACAACAATAATCAACGCCCGTCCCAACCGCAACCAAATCCAAATCCAGCCGTATCCACAATCTCCATAGCCTTCAGTCCGGACGGAAGAACCCTAGCCTCCACGCACGGCGATCACACCGTCAAAATAACCTGCGCCCACACGGGAAATTTGATACGTACCCTCGAAGGACATCCACGCACACCCTGGACGGTCAAATACCATCCCACCAATCATCGCATCGTCGCATCGGGATGTCTGGGATTTCAAGTACGAGTGTGGGATTGGAATTATCGAACCGAAGCCGTGAGGATGAAGTGGAGAAGAGAGAGGGAGAAGAGGTACGGCGCCAGGTATTATTACGAGGGTGATGCGTGGGAGAGGGAGGGGAGTCGTAGTCCTCGGGGCGTCATGGATCCTGCGTGGAGGGGAAGGAGGAGTAAGGACGAGAAGACGAAAGAGGTGGGCGCTGCGGACATGGACACGGAGGGGGAGGATTACGCTGTGGCAGCCTTGAGAGGAATGGGAATACCAACCTCTGATCCCGTGTGGTACGATGTTCAATCGGAAGTGTACAATCATGACGATGGCATTGGCATTTGTTTGAATATGATACGGCTCAATCATGCAATCATATCGTTGGCGTTCCATCCCTCCGGTGAAATATTGGCCGTCGCGAGCGGAAGCACCCTGCATTTATGGGATTATGATGAGGAGAGTCGGCGGAAGAGGAGGGGCAGACAAACGGATGAAACTATAATTTCTTCTTCTACTTCCACCACGCAATCAGAGAGAATTAATAATCATACTTCACCGCAGCAAAGAACCCCACAAGGGCAGAGAGAATCAGAATCACGCATTCTCTATCGTGATCGTAATTCGGACTTTCCTACCTCGCGGACGGTCGATATTCGGCATGAGTCGGCGTTGCGTTGTGTACATTTCCCGCCGTGTGGAAAGACCCTCATTGTTGGAGGAGTGAACCCCCAAAGTGCGAACGAGGGGTTGGTCCATCGCCATCCAAGAGGAAGAGGGGGCATGTCTGGAGGAGGTGAGATGATGACATGTTGATTGCATTTTTCCGTTTTTTTCGTTTCTCGCACCGTGGGGCATTCGACTAATTCGATTTCTTGCTCATCTCTGCCTAGGCATGAGTTTTCATTTACGTTTGTGGGATTTCGATTTGGATGCGGTGTTAAATCCAGAGATGGATGATGGTAGCAGTGGAACTAATGGATCAAATTATTTGGGTGGGGTTGTATCTGATGAAGGAGAGGTTACATGGAATTTTTCGGAGACGAGGAGGCCATTGCGAGATGTGAGTTAAGGATGGGAATACATTCGTCGCTAACTTCAGTTTCACTTTGTTCATCGATTCATCATTTGCTGTTTGTTTTTGAATTCATCACCAGCCACGTATCATCATCCCGCGTGTATTGTTGTACAATGATGGAGGATTTGATTTGTCTCGGGATGGAAAAATTATCTCCGCGTGCGCTGAATATTGGTATGTTCTTTTGGGTAAAATTGGTCACTCGATTCATTTGTTGAGTGTCTTATCGATTTCCGTCTTTCGACACAATTCAAAAGGTTACCAGAGGGCATTGACAGCGCAATGGAATTGCTCCATAGCCAGCAACAAATAGAGGACGATGATGGAGTTACAATGATATCAAAGGCACTTGACGATAATAGAGCGAGATCGCCATCGTTTGAAAGTGCCTCAGGCCATTACACATCTCCCTCACCGTTGCGGCCGTCGTTTTCGACACTCTCAGATCCTAGAACGCCTCCGCCAAACTCAAATTTTACATCGCTTGAGCCTCCTCCACCCCCAGGGAATCGTAATCTTCCTCGCGTATACAATCCGAATCATCCAAACGGCCCAGGTTCAAACCTCATAACAACTACACACAATCCTCATCCATTGTCCATGGTGGCTCCTACACACCCAGCATACGAAAACGAAGGCGGCCGATATGTTCCTCACGTTGTCACTATCAGCTTGGACGCATCTCCACCCTTGAGAGAAACTGAATTCAAAATGGATCTAACTCGGTCCATAATTGAAATGGAAAGCATGCGGAGACATCCAAAGTTAGGCCGACTTCTTAACGCTGCGCCCCTTGATGGCACGAAAGCCTCCGGTGTCACATGCGTGAAACTTTCACCATCAGCAGAATATTGTCTTCTCGGATACGGAGTGCGTGAAAATCTACCTTCTGTGAACGGGAACGACCCTCGGCACCCTGTAACTTCGATTTACAACGTTAACAAAGGAATGCTTCATGTTTCTACTCTCACAAGTGTCGAAGACGATGTGAACATCGCTCGTTTTCACCCCGAGAGTGGACATGGCTTTGTGTACGGGACGAAACAAGGTCGTGTGAGAATTTTGTCAACTCGTCCCTGGAATCAATATCATTTATGATCTATTTGTTGCGAGTAACAAATGACTGGTTGGATGCTACTTATTGCATAAAAACTGCTATCTTGGAAGTGTCGTCTGTTGCAGCTTAACTCTATAGTGTTCATAGTAATAGATTCAATGAAATATCATGCTTGGTACTGCCTAAAATAAAACGCACTCTTCAGCGTACTATTTCTAATACGAGTAGTACTCTTTTACGGTCCACTCTCGAGCTTTGTTCACTTCGGTGACAAAAGATTGGAAGTCTTCGATCTTCTCTACTGGTATTTCTTTAAAGAAAACGAGAATCGATTTGTGTTGTAATGCTGTATTCAAGTCGAGTTCAGATTGGTCAGAAATAACTGCCAACTCCTCGCCTCCATGAAAGGAGGTCGGATCAGGTGTTCCATCATCACCAACATTGTGAAAGTAAATCAACTTCCCAGCACTGGGCATCACTCTTATTCCACGTTCAGACATTATCTGGTCACCAGAAACCATTGACAATCCAAGACAATGTTCCAAATCTCGGCAATAAGCATCAATGCTCAATTTTTCCAAATTTCTTCCATCGGACTCTACGCATTGATCTCCATCCGCTTTGGTGTGATGGATGCCTCTGGACAAAAGGTTGTTTGCTGCAGCATTCCGTGTATTGTCTCTGTGGCTCCCGAATGGCACAGCCAAAGGAAAGGAAGTCCCACCACCCGCAACAATAGTTTTGCCATCGTCTGCGAATCCATTGTCAGTAAGGTATAAAATAGCAGTTATGTGGCGAAAAAGTTTGCCATTGTTGGTATCAACATGCAGCCCGTCGGGAAGCAGAACGTTAACAAAGTCAGGAGACTGCAATATGTCCCGAGACGTCAGCTTGGCATCGTATCGAATGTAACGAGGCACTGGCATTTCGTCTAAATGACTTGGACAGTTGGTTAATTTATCAATTACGTGACGAACATTGCAAAGAATATCTTCTGCCTGACGGATCTGATTTTTGTCGAGAACGGGATGATTGGAGGTATTCAAATTCGGTTCCTGCTGCTCAAAGTACTGACAAAGTAGATTGCATTCTTGTCGAGAAATAATTGGAGAACTCGACTGCAGCAATAAAAGTGGAGGGTTTGATAGAGGTATCATATTCGACAACCTATCACCAGTGCGAAATGTGTCATGATCATAACCGGGCTCGGTGGTACTTGGTGATCGTACCAAAGAGTTCACGGCGAATAAACTGGGTGGGCCTGTTACTTTACCATTGGGCGACTGTGAGAGATTCCAACCAAATGCAACGGTAAGTAAGAATGACACATTCGTCAAGTGGAACAAGGTTACTTTCATTATCTTGGATATGGTTCTGGCAATGACGAGTTAGGGCTTCAGTGTTTGTGTAGCAAGCACCTGGCTATGCCGAGAGAAAACTCTGTCTCGGTGCGTAAGGCCTCGGAAGCGTGTACCTGAAGAGAGAATGGGGGCTGTAAGTGACGGAAGATGTAACACTAATATATTTTAGGGCGATGCTACAGGCAATGGTACCATAGTCGATCTGAAGGGGTAGCGTTGTGTCGATCTCCATGGATTTCGTCGGCGCAGAGTGGCGCGTAGCTGCTCGTAGGAGTGAATTTTTGTTTAGCAAGGTTTGGGTGCTAAAGGTATTGAGAAATGTAACATATGATGGTTTAAGTATATACAATGGATAGCCTATCATGTCAGAAAGTGGATACTTCGAGTTTGAGCCTATTGCTCCTTCCGTGGCATAGAGCACTCATAGAGCAGCACGCGTGGCAATCATCCCAGAATCATCCAGAGATATCGCATCATTCTTCATCATCTACCTTAGTAGAGATAGAGTCGGGATGTGCGTGTGGTGTTGTGTGGTAGCTGCTGGTAGCTGTGTGGTGTCATCTTCTGTTTCTCTACTTTTAGCATGAACTTCAAACCCCATCTCGTAACCGTTGTGATTTTTAGAGTAGCATTTTCCGGTCAATCCATCGCCTTTTCGATTCAACCATTTGGTAGAGGTGCGGCGAAGGAATTATTTTGTTGGCAAGGTGCCTCTACAGTTGAAGATGACCTGATCGACGCTGGAGATCTTCCGGAGCGACGCGTAAGCATACATTTTTCTCGAAGTCATTTCCTGAGATCTGCATTCATCGTAGCAGCATTCCCCTACATGGCAAACGCGGCAAACCTACCTCAAAGCAATGGCGCTGATTTGTCGCGCACTGGATCAATAAAAACATTGGTTCCTATAGTCCAAATGCGACGAAACATGCTGGTTGCAAAATCACTGTTATCGCAAGACAATCAACATCATGCATCAGATATTGTATCGCCTGAAACATGCGCCGCCTTGATAAAAGAGCTATCGCGGACAATACCAAGGGAAGAGAAGCAGTTCAAATGTATTTTTGATGCATATTCCACTCCTGTGAGCTACAAGCAGAAGTTTCTGGATCAGAATGCCTTTTTGGTGTATTACTCAAAGGGATTTGATGGACCAGGAAGACCTAGCATTGAAAGTTATGGAGAGGATGATACAAATAGGGTGCAAACATTGCAGTATGGATTCAGAAACGATGCTTGGAATGCCATTGATGATTTATTCACCGAGTTGGATTTTGGGTCAAGAAGCAGCGGTGATGACAGTATTAGCGGGAAAGACTTGGGCGATTTAATTGACAAAGCTTTGATGGCTTTTGACTCGTACTTGAGTTTTGCACCGGAAAGCGACGTGACAGAGGCAACTCGTCAGATTGACGGTACTACTTAAAAGTGCTTACTATATTGCTTATGGCTCTCTCAGTATAATAATAATATATTTTCTTCTTGCCGTCTTCTTCCTTCTTGGAGCATGGTTGAAAGTACCGGTGTTCTTCATACCACCGCAAATAATATATTTATTAGCAGTCAACTGCTGTTGCCCCGACCTCAAAGCAATTTGACGAACTTTTCCAAATCTTTACTTGCCTTTTCTGACGCCTTGATACAGCCACTGCTATCCTTCTTCCCGGCCGCGGCACTAATTTCAATCAAGTCATTCTTGACCAATTTTGCTGCATCTTTAGCCTCCTTTGTCCCCGCTGCAGACGCCAAACTATTCATTGTTTGCAATAACGTTCCCAACGGTCCAGTGATGATTCCTTGCACTTGACTCCATTTCCTTTCGCCACATAAAGACGCAATTTCTGGCAAGCGATTCGCGGCCTCACCGATTCGTCGCAGCTGAAGCTCCAAGTCTGGACCTTTATACAACAAATCATCTGTAACGTGTTTTCACGTCATGAAAAAATACACATTATTTGGGAAGGAATGCAGGAAATAAAGACGTAGAAGAGCCCATTCTATCTGCGCACTTCGGCGAACACTTAGACTCACTTGGGTCGACCTGTTTATTCTTTTCAATGAGATATTCGATGTAGTTAGGCATCACAATGTTAGAAGAATCCCCATACGCAGCGTTGGAAATGCCAGGGTAAGTCGAAACGGTGAACACAGCAGCAGAAGTGGTGATGGCGATGGATTGGAGGAAATCACGTCTGGCGCTACCATCGGTGGTCCGCACTGCAAAGGAAGAGGCAGCTGGGAGGCTTGTTACGAAGGCCAAGACCAGGAGGGGCTGCATTTGACGATAGATACCCATGGTTATTGCACAGCTTTGAAAGCACAATAGGCAGTTCCCTCTCTTGCAGTCTGCCAGCAGTTTTTTAGTTTTTTTATGAGAATCATAGGATTGACAGATCTCGCGGCGCTGACGATCGTCCGGTGACAGCTGGGGGCCGAGACTGGGCGGAGACCTGGCCGAGCCAATCGGATTTGGATACATTTACCTATCATGGTGACAAACTTCTTTTAAAAACTTCTTTATGATTATTGTAAACGAAGAATCTTCTTTGATATCCGAAATTAGCGGTCAAGGAAATAAGGTAATACTTCAACATTCGTGGAAAACTAAACAAAAGTCCTACAAAATCAAATAATCCATTCCACGACAAATATCAGACAAATATCTCTTATCAGTCTCTTATCCACCTTGTCGTTGTTTAACTTGACACATTCCCATGGTCATTTGTGACCATCTGAGAATTCTTCTTTGGGTGTGGTATCTGCGACAACAATTGAAATGGATTGCACCATTAATGATAGCGAATCTTCTAAGCTGATTGCTCCTGTTTCGGCCGGAATCAGAGGAGGTTACGGCACTTCGATTGCGAACGAGCAGATCAAAACGAACCATTCTGATAGAATCAAGGTTGATCCGTCTGCTGAAGTACATTCGTGGCTTATGCCTTTCTTTGTTAATATATTCCTCGCATGTGCATCCTTTTCGATAGTCATGCCAAGTCTCGCGCCATATCTTCGCCAAATCGGCGCTCCTCTGTCTTTCCTGCCATGGGTTGTTTCTGCGTATTCGATTGGAGAAATGATTGGCTCTGCCACTATAGGCCTATTTTACGAGCACGCTACTAAGACGTGCCAAGTCGAGGGACGGGGACCGAGAATAAGTCTTTTATTGTGTTCTTGTCTTGGCATAATAGGTTCAGCCATGTATGCTGCGGCGGGATGGATTGAAGATGATACCATTGCTCAACACTGTGTATTTTTTGGAAGATTTGTACAGGGGACATGGACAGGGGGCCAACAGGCTGTCGAGCAAGGTAAGTCTGACCATGGGCGGTATTAAAAATTTCTACACCAAATTGAAGTGATTCATTCAATATCCCTGCATGGCATCACAACGATTGATTTTCGACAGCTTATCTCTCTGCGGCCGTGCACCCTTCAACGAAAGTTGAGTGCACAGCAACACTCAGTACGTGCGCAGTTCTTGGTTTTGTAATGGGGCCTACTATTGGCGCAGTTTTTTGCCAAATCGATACAACAATCTACGGGCTAACTTTCAATGCAAATAATGCGCCTGGGTTCTTTATCCTCGTTGCTGTTGTGGTCATGTTCATCCAGGTGTGTTTTGACATTCACATTACCTTTTGTCTCTACTTACTTCGTGACAACAATTTTCTTCCTCGTACCTGAAATCCTTCACTGGCACAGACGTTATCATTTTTCGATGGAAAAGATGATCGCACAGGAGAATTTATTAAGGAAAATAAATCTACTGCACAAAAAGATATCGCAGCTATTAGTGAATGCAGCAACACCAAACGCCCATTCAATACCACGGGGGTGGCTATGAGCATCTTTGTATTCCTTGTCCACTACTACAGCTTTGCAGTTCAGGAAACTATCACAACACCCATGGTTATAAAACTCTATGAATGGTCACCTATCGAGATCAATATCCTATTTGCTAGCGCTGGGATAATTTCGCTTATTACGTCGTTTTCGGTTAGATACCTTTCACGACACGTGCAAGATCAAACTCTTTTGATACTTAGCATTGTGATTGGTCTCACCGGATCGTTGTTACTCATTGACATTCCACAATTCGAGACGGTGCTTCCTGTCTGGCGATTTCTTACCGGCTTCAGTTTGATTACAATGGCTTTCCCTGTCGGTAGAAATGTTGTGTTGGGAGTGTTTGGTAACATCCTTGGACCGGTCAATCAAGGGAGATGGATGGGTGTGATCATTGCTGTCTCTGCGTTGCCACGTGCGCTTGGACCTTTTTTGGCCCTGGAAGCTCTAGAGGCTGTTTACTGGAGGACCTGGTTGGAGTTTGGGCTGTGCTCTATTTTCTTTTTATGTGCGTTTATTGGAACTACGGAAACCATAAATACTCTCGTGCCATACTCGGACTTTGTGAAGTCACCAGCCAGTGGAGAGAGTGAAATATCGACGAGCCCAATGCCAAGCCCAGTATTAGTCAGAAGAAATTCAGTTCGAATAAGGCATTTAAAGCTCAATAGCTCGAAAGAAGTCAATATTGGCTGCACAGGAGCATGTTTATCATAGTGATGGAAATAACATTACGTTGTTCTCTCATCTTAACTGTTATTTTGCTTGACATTGGACTTAACTTATTATGAATGCAGGACTTGGACAGCTGTAAAATAGATGGGAGACATCTGGAGCCTAAATATTGGAATCCGTCATTAGTGATTGTCCGTGCCGTGTTCAGTTACACCATAGCATGAGGAGAGACAGATATCACCTGTTGTGTCATTTGTGCTTTCTTGTATGGGTTCTAGCATTCTAAGAGAGTCTGCATTGAATGGTGATAAAAAAGAGTAGAAATGGTGTGCCAGAATAAGATATGTGCGCCCCTTATGTTCCATTGAAACAGATAACTTTCATTGAATGCCTTTTAATTGCCATTTCACTCCATGAATATAACACTAGGGTAACTATTTGTGCATTGAATGTCACTATTATAATTTTGTAAAATTTAGAACATTTGATTGATTACTAACTTATGAGAATAGATACATTCACAGCACATGGTTTCATTGGTATTTTGTAATGTATTAATATATTCTACAATCTGTAAGACACATTCATCTCAATCATATTTTGTGTTCAATGGGCCTGTGAGATCTGACAGGGAAGTCCACAAAGGACAGACCAGATGTTGGTACACCAACTTGCTCACATTGACACACGAACCAAGATGTTGGCACTGAACAGATATGAATCATTCAATAGTGACCACAAAGAAAATTGCATTAGGAGAATGAATATGATGAAAACAACATGTACAAGCTAGAGCCTTCCAATTAATCATTCTGCACTGCCACCTGAACCTAAATCATCGAGTAGGAGCCTTGATGGACGAGAAGTAACAAATGTGAGTTAAGGCATTGTTTGGCTGCTAGAAGTGATTTGGAGTGCAGGGCACACAGATGAAAAAAGGAACTATGATGGTATAATGATGTTGCAGACAGGAATAGAATGAATGAGCTAGTGCAGACTTGAATCTTGAATCTATCCACTCAAAATACCTGTACATGGCATACTGATGTGTATGTGCCCCCTTAATTCTGTTTTCCATATACACACTGTTTTTGTTGGAACAAAGCTATGCTGGAGCAGGTCATTTTCAGACACGAATAATTAGAGTTGTGTCCCGTCGGGGATTAAAAACCAGGATGGTGGGATATCCCGGCCGAGATTGCCATCCCAACCCGCCACCCCTCATCCCGGGATTCCCGGGATTGAGAGTGACGTACGTACAAGTACTGACATAGCTGCCACGTGTTCAACACGATACACGTGGTATTAAACTTCTTTACTATATAGAACTACGCGTATTAAGTATTAACACACATCACGCAGACATAATCGCGCGCCCCTTCACCAACAAAACATCATTATTATTATTGAAGCCTTAACGCACTCGCACGCTCGCATTCACCAATGAAACTTTTTATATCATTATCTGCGTGCTCCCGTTTGCTGACAAGTATTATATTTTGGACGCATTTTGGACGCAATAACACAATCATGTCGGATATGGCAGAGAAGAAGCAAGCTACAAGGGATGGGGGCAGTGATACGGATTTGGAGGGACTCACTCCATCTAATGTGGTACTAACTCATCCTCGTCCTGTTACATTAGAGACATTTCTTCCTTCCGAACCTGGAACAAGTCAGAACAAAATGTTACTATCAGAAGCAACCTTTTCCAACAAAAGGTCACCTCCTGCTCGTGATGAAGCACCCTTACCTAAGAGATCGACCATATCATCCCAGCTGCGACAATCCACCTTGCCAAGTGATGATGATGCTGAGACAACCAAAGTGGCTGGTATGGAAGGAGATTCTTCTGCTCTTGATGAAACTGAGTGGTTCCTATGTAAGCCAGCAGGGTTGAACTCTGAATGGTGGAAGTATTTTGAAAAGTTCAATGCTTGCCATCATTCGGGAAAAAAGGATAAAGCAGCATGTCTTATGTGTTTTGAAGAGAAAAACTTCCACAGAGGCACTGTTGCTTGTAAGGGAGGGACTTCCTCTGGGCTCAAACGTCATCTTCAAATTCACCACCGCAAAGAATACGAAGGTATCGTGCAAAAAAAGCCAGCAAATCAAGACACCGGCACCACACTTGCAAACATCTTCCCAAAAAAGCCAAAAGAACAGTACTTCTCCTTGGATGAAATCAAGAAACAGTACAAGGTGGCTGCAGCATCTTGGGCTATTGAAGAGGCTGTCCCATTCTACATGTTTAGTCGGCCTACATTCCGTAATCTGTTTAAACCTTTCAACAAGAAGGCCGATCAAGTAACAAACATTGACAGAAGGGATATTCGTGAAGAGGTGATGAATCATGGTAGATATATGGAGAAAGCTACACTCATCGAGATGAAAGAACGTGAAATTGCATGGACAACTGACCATTGGACTGGTCCAAATGATGAAACTTATTCCACAGTGACAGCTCATTTTATCACTGAAGACTGGCTAAAGGAGTCGTGTGTGTTGGATTTCAAAGTGTTCAAGGGACGCACCACTGGGGAGTTCATTTACAATGATATTCAATCAGTACTCGGTAAGTTTCAAGGAGAATCAACTGTGGTTCTCGATACAATTGGAATCACTGATACTACTGGGAATATGGGAAAGCTTGGGCAGTATTGTCATGCAAATGGACGAAGGCATGGGTATTGTACTGATCATAACTTCCATCGTAATGCAATAATTGCATTTAATCGTGAGTTCCCATTATAACTTCCAACTTTGCAATCCTTTTAACTCATTTTGTGGTTCAATATTAACACTTTATTTTACTTCATATCCTGGCAGCTAAAAATGTGCCACTTGTAGACTCAGCCATGAAAAAGGCAAGGAACCTAATTGGTTTCTTTGAAAGTTCCACACAAGGGATGGGAAAACTGCTTGACTTTCAGAAGACAACAGATATAAGAGTGTATAAAGACCAGGAAAATCCAAAGAACCCCTCCAAGATGTTGAGACTAGATGGTGGTCTATCTATCGCAGTATCCGTCGTTTGAGATTCTTGAAGAAGGCTATCAAGTCTCTCATTGCAGCAGAGGAGATCACATGCAACGATTTAAGTGACGAGGAGTGGAAGGTCTTGCATCAGGTTGAAATCACTCTTGAAACAATGGCTGAGTTTCAGCATATTCTTGAAGGCGAAAGTTATGTTACTGGATCTTTGGTTCCAGTGGCTGTCTACCAAATCCGGCAATCATATTCAGAAGTTATTGAGAGTGACTATGCGGAACCTTCTGTGGTAAGTCTAGCAAGAATTCTGCTGGAAGACTTTGATAAGAGATACACCCCTGCAGATTTTCAACGTGGCACACTGAAATTCTATCGTGAAGATGTTACTGGTAGTGGTAATCGTTATGTTGGAATACATCAGTATTTTTTCATTGCAGCATTCCTTGATCCACGTGTTGCTCCCATGCTACCCGGAATGATGACAAATGCAGATTTTGAGCAGTTGAAGTCTGACATTGTTGACTTGATGAGTACTAAAGCAAAAGTATCCAAACAGAACAAAACTGATATCTCTCCTACTGGCACTACCCATGCACAAGGATCAGAAGTAGCTTCAACATCAAATAATTCTCATCCCATATCACCACCTCCCACAAACACCAAGCAAGCAAAGCGTGCTACCAAGATGAATAAAATGTTTCGTGGATTGAATACTCAAGGTTCTAGCACAAACCCAGATGATGACAACGATGACACAATCTATCTTACTTGCCAATCCAACCTTGTTTGTTATTTGACTGATGTTAATAGTGGAGCTTGTCCAATGGAAACTGATGATCACTCATTCAACGACCCGCTGAAGTGGTGGAAAGACAATCATGTGAAGTATCCTTACGTTGCAAACATTTCTCGAAAATTCCTTGCAATTCCTGCCACATCTGCGCCATCTGAACGGGTTTGGAGCCGAGCTGCAAGAATTCTTTCCTTTCGTCATGCAAGACTTAAGGATGACCTTGTCGGCCGAATGATGTTTGTCAGAGAGAACTTGAAATTTTTGCATAAACATACTACAACTTGAAAAAGGAGGAGACAGAGGCCCATTTGCATCCTATGGTGGAACATGAAATGAACTATTTAATTCCTTTTGTCAAAGACGACAGTGAAGGTGATGTTGGCCAAAATGATCATCTCTTGGACTTTTAGATAAGTCAACTATATTCAAATTACATGTTACTTTTGATACATCTTATTGTAAAACAAAATGTTACGACTTGATAGTGATAAAAAGAAAATCATGTTTTGGACCAAGTCCCTCTATCATACTTCTATCATCCCGGCCCCATCCCGGCCCCATCCCGCTCGATCCTGGAATTTTGGTAATCCCACTTAATCCCGGGATGATCCCGATCCCGTTAGGTCTAATCCCGGGATGATCCCGATCCCGGCAAAACCTCCGGGACGAGAACGGGACACAACTCTATGAATAATAATCTGTGATCAATAAAATGACTCGATCTCTGTAAAATTGACGTGAGGAACAATTGGAACAATTGGAACAATATGGAGCAATGCACGTCTACCAGCTACAGGGGTGTAGTCTTGCTTCTTTTCAGTTCATCGAGTTTCTAGCTACCCGAGCATCTTTTGTTTTTTTGAGACGTGCACCATGTCATCCCTGCATTCAAAGGTAGATCCAGTGTTATTGTCACTATATACCTCTGATATGATATTTTACACACCCGACTGAAACACACAGTTCTCGATCATCATTCCACCACACCACCGTCACCTCGTCAACCACACCTACCACACGCTGGGAAGCAAGGTCAACGGTCAATAGTACAAATAATGGGAATATAAGACAATAATTTGATAACTCGCATAATTCTTTCTATGTCGAAGCCACCGGCCACTGAAGTCAACAAAGACAGGAGCAGTAGGAAGTACAACAGCACCCAGACGATATCGTCTAAACTAGACCAGGAGAATCCTGACAGATCTCCCCCCATCAAAACAACGCCAACGCCTACATCAAACTCGAACCTATCCGCTGCAGAGTATATTTACAGCAGTATGCGTGATACTCAGTCGAAATCTAGCGCACATCAAATGATGATCCAAGCTCGACCCGCCTTGCGTAAGAAGGAGGGCAGCAACACCAGCATCAAGGGTCGATCGGGTCTGGAGAAGACTTGCAGCAGCAACAGCATGAGATCCGGCTTGGAAAAAATTGGCAGCAACAGGAGCATCATGAGTGGCGTCTTGAGCATGGATATGTTCCCCGAAGATCTGGATTCGCATGGGGGCTTGTTCTCGTTGCAGGCTGACTCCAAGAGGAGCATCAACTCTTCCGAGTTTGTCATGAATGAATTTCTCTCTGATGGTGGTTTGCAGCTCTCCATCGGTCCAGACATGTCAAATGCGCAAATTTTTAAAAGTGGCGACTTGCCTCTCTTGACAGCGAAGTTTGAAAGAATCACCACTGGAGATGATATCATGGAAGAAAACATTAGACTGAGCTCGAGCGACTGGGGCAGGGATTTTCAAGATGATACAGCTGTGATCGGACCTATGCCTCAGAGCATGTTTTATGATTCATCCTCGTCGATGCCAGCTGCGGCTACTACTGTTCTTCAAGCAGTACCTGCGACGTTCCCGGCTCGTACTCGCCACGATGAAAACACCCCTTACAGCAGTGCTCTGAGCCCTGTATCATCGGTTGATGGAGCTCAAATCAAGCCTACTCCTTCGCTGCCACCACTCTCTCCCACCGTTGATAACGGTGCAGACAATGTATTGTCTGGATCTTTAACTGATAAGAACTCTTCACATTTGAAGACAAAGAAGCGAAGAAAAAGGGTTATCGCTGACACGGCGTGCGTGCCCACTGATGACGATGTCTTATTTGGTCGTGGTGGGTATACCAACAACCGTCCCGGAAACATCTTTTTTCGCCAAGAGGCACTCAGACTTCGACCTTGGTATGAACAGTCGTCAAAAGAAGAAAAGTACGAAATTTCAAATATTCTGTTGGAGAGCGTGAAGAGTAGGGGAGGCCGATTTCTTGAAAAGGGCGGTGACGGATTGTGGCACGAAGTTATTGGAAATGGCGCGAGGAGAAAAGCGAGTCAAGCACTGAGGGAAAGAATCAAAGGGAGAGGTGCGAGTGTTCTCAGCTCTAGTATTACAAGTGCAAGGTCTCAAGATTCGTCTGCCGACGAACGCGACGAAACCGGCGCTGACCCATCATTGGGTCATACGGATGTTGATTTGGTTGAGGTGTAATGAGAAAGGTTTCTTCAATATTAATCGTTCATTTGATTAGAGGTCTCAAGGCGAAGCGTAGACAGTCATTATTAACATTTAGACAGGTACTTAATGCCGTAATCTTTTTTCATGCCTTTTGCAGTAGCGAACAGGTCACCGTTCATCGAAATAGTGTTCTCGAGTGAAACTTGCTTCCTGACAGACTATCGTTCGAGCAGTTGGCGACGTTTTCCGCCACGCACAGAGAGGGATTGAAACTCCGCTTGTGGAACCGAATTACTAGGTTCAGGTGTTGACGACGACTCCTTTACTTGTGTGGGTTTCATTTGATGTACGAAGTCATTGAACCCTACGTCGTGCTGGAGCGCATTTTGTTGCCACTCCTGTGTTTTCACCTTTACTAGTAACTGCTTTTTCCAGCTATCAAAAGACATGGTGTAATGTGCAAAAGTAATATTAGATGGACAATCGGGTTCAAACGTAATAATATATGTTGCAAACAAGGCTGCATCTCTCTTCTCGTCGTTATGTCAATCATGAAATTATTGAATAAATTTGACACACATACAGTCGCCAGTCGTCATGTGGAAAGATTATTTGGGAACTTGTTTGTCCCGTATTTTCATGTGTTTTGGCGAAACGAGAATTGAGACCATGATCAGCCTGGCCCTTGGTTCGCGCGATTCGCTTGTGCTCACAAAATCCATTTTGACACTTTCTTGTGCGAATACCACTTGTTGTCTCGTTATAACTAATTGCAAGGATGCCATCGAAAGTGGACGAGAAGAGGGCCTGCTCTACCCAGCCAACCATCAAGCAAGAGAAATCTACTCCAGTCAAAACAAAAGAAGAACAACTCGCCAGTGCACGGGAGTATGCCAAAACACTTTCTCCTGCTAGGAAGACCACAAAAAAGTCGCCCACTCGCTTGACAACTCCAAAGAAGAAAGCCTTGGCCGCCACATCACCAGCATGTCTCAAGACTCCTTTGAGTAAAGAGGAGCAGCTTGCCAGGGCCAGAGAATATGGAATGAAGCTTAAGACGAAGAATTCTTTGTCCCCTGTCGCGGCGCATCATACGCCGGTTCCTGCCGTCATCATTCAATCTGATATGAGTATGTCAGATCCTTCCGACTCGGGGTATGAAACTGCCCACGAACCTGGTTCTGTCGGCAGAAAGAAGGTGGAAGCATTCGCGCTTGCCGAATTGAAACGGCTTGCCGAGCAAGAGGAAGCTATTGTCAAAGAAGAGGAAGCGAAGGCTGCAGTTGCAGTAGCTCGGGCCGAAGAGGCTAAAGCAAAGCGCGATTGTTTGCAAGCTATTATTTATGAGAACGAACGGATGGATTGCGACTAGGCAGGACCTAGGTCACACGAACGGCTTTTTCTGTTGGTATGATATTGATTGGTAATGTAATTGCGATTATTTGGAATGATTAATGACTGTAGTAATTGGTTTAGTGACTACCTCTTCAAGACCTAATATTTCCGTATAATTATTCATTTCCTTCACGCGCCGCCAAAGTCTCTCCATCGTCTTCTGCAGGGCTTCCGCCGCCGGGCTTCATTGCGTCCCAAAACAATGTTTTTAGAGTGACACAGCTTGTATCTCCGTACTTTTGCGCATTTTCATTTTTGCTCTCCTGTTGCAATGACAACATAAACATAAATACTCAATTAGTCAAGCAAAGAATTATTTCCAAACCAATACGTGACAAACCACCCACCTCTAGCAGACTACGAAATCGCTCGTCTGATGGCGGATGCGAGTCAAAGAAGCTAAGTAATCCTCCCCATCCCACTTTACTGGAAGACGACTCCATCCCACTCTCGATATTGTGCAAATGCATCTTATGGAATACCTGACTCGCCTCACGAGTATTATAGCACGCCATTGCAGTTAATTTAATCCCCAATTCATCTGCAGTCCTCTCATTTTCACGGCTATAGCTTGCTCCAATGGCTCCTCTCACTGATGCTAGGAATGACATGAATGCGAGCGACAATAGCCCCTCCGACGGATCGATCGACAGCAGCAAGATTTCTATTGTGCGAAAGGAAGTCTCAAAAGAATTTTGGGCGCTCGAATGTCCAAGGATCAAATGTGATATTTCATGGCCGAGTACAAGTGCTAGCTCGTCTTGCGAGGAAACGAATTTCTGGAGGAGAGAAGTGGTTATGAATATCCTATGCGGGAGAATTTCAGACACAAAGGCATTCGGCAAAGACGAAGGAATGAGGACATACTTCCATGGTCCCTTTGTTGGTTTTATATATTTTCAAGCAGGTGACAAAATAAACATCATTGAGTTCATCGAAAATAGCTTCCAAGGTTGTTGTAGGAAGAAAAATCTTGCGGCATGCACTATCAGTTGTACCATATCGAAACGTACCTCCATGTGCCGGCTTGCTCTTGTCCATAACTCGACCTCCTCCAACTCTTCCAAAGCTGAATACAGCCTAGTTTCATTGTCCAACACCTCGGGAGGCAATCTACTCGTGGCGTCTCTCACCGCCTCCTTTAGCTTTTGCTTCACGTGAGCTTGAGCAACCTTGACAATCCTCTCGCCAACCACTGCGACATTTCTCAACATGAGCACTCTTCTATACTCCTCATCGTACGCCCCATCCTCTCCTGCCCTCCTTCGATGATTGGCGCGGAATCTAGCCAGTATTGTTCTCCATTCTCCCTCGTAGGCTACCAATACGCCCGCTCTGTCCTCTGTGGAAATGCAGCCGACGCCTGCCAAAATTGTGTCCAACAGAGACGCTTCCATCTTCTTGGGGTCACGAGAGTAATCCATGATGCCTTGTTGATATCCTATGCTGTAGACGGAAAGGACGAGGAATGGAATACGAAGGTAGTACGCTATTCGTGCTATTAGTTTCCATTTCAGTCGTTGTGATGTGGCGTTCGCATTGGCGGCCACGGCCGAGTTATTAGATGCGGTCTTTGATGAGAATGCTGTGGTGGGAATCCTTAGTCTCCACCGAACTTGGCCATACTCCAGGGAACAATTGAGTGTTGGCAGGCATGGATAATGACTGATTGCTCGTGTCCTATGAGATGGACTCAGCGATGACAGGCGCCTCGAGGCATTTACCCAACGAGGCACGGACTTCAATGGCGCCACCTGAACCGGGCACAGGGCAAACGCGCACTGAGGCTTGGTGCCGAGGGCGAATCGCAAGGACATGATGTTTTCGTCGTTCGATGGCTTCGTATATGGCGTATTGTGAGAGGGTATTGAGCTTCACAAAGTTCTGATTGCCGACCGGAGGCCTTTGGCCTTTCTTGTTGCACGCCTCATAATAATCACGAGCGCTCATCCATTGGACTTCAATATGTACAGAGTATTGTACGTACGATATAGTATACGGATGCTGTTGTAATACGGGCAGTAAGTTATTGTTCGGTACCTACTATCAGCTACTATCGTACCGGATAACTGTTCATTGTCAACGCTGAAAAAGCACCAGACAAAAAAAAATAAAAAATGATCAGGCCAACTTGTCCCACGCGAATATAAAGCGTAGTCTATTTACCGCAATAATTCGCTATGATGAGATGAGGGCAATTTCTCTTCTGACTTCTCTCCTGCTTCAACAACGCGCGCCGGCCACGGGATTTGAAGTATCCATTCAGCAGTGCATCGTATGCCGGTGTTCTCCGTCACATTACGCTTCAAATTTGAACGCGCGAAAAGGAGCGGCTCCAGTCCAACGAAGACGACAGTTCGTATCGAGGATTCTCCATTCAGGAACTCTGTCGCTGTTGACTTTTCCGTTTGCAACACACAGAGTTCAAGCCGACGGGACAAAACCAACTGGTAGCAACTTTACATTACTGGCTTTGTCGTCTCCTGAAGAAATTTCGCAATACATAATACAAAACTGCAATCGAGGATATTTTCAGAGCGTCAAGTCGTCGGGTTTCAACTTTTTATACCGTGGTCTTTCTGCAGGGGAAGAACAGATTATGTCGCATCAAAAGAATCTGAACAACAGGGCAATAATCATACTAAACGAACCTTATGATCTCCTCGATCCAAAGACGTATAATTCAAATGAAGCTGCATTGTACTTTCAATCACTCGAAGACAAATTGTCTGCATGGGGTTCAAGTATCAAACCATCAAATGCTCACATAGCTACAACATGTCCCTCAGAGGCATCCAAATGGGGGTCGGCGGTGTCAATTTGGCCATTTGGTGAAAGTGACGTAGACTTTCTATGGTTGAAAGACGGTGGAGTCTTCTGGCCTTCTCCCAATCAGACTGTGAAGGCACAACCATTAAAAAGAAGTACCAATGGTATTGGACTAGAAAGGGCGCTTCAAGGGGATGCATGGGAAATAATGTTTCGGGCCGATACTGGTTTCCTTGTAGTTCCTGTTGAGCTGGATGATGAATTGCGAGATTATTTTAGGCATGCACAGTAACTTAGAGATATTGATAGGGAAGCATGTACATTGACTCATTTAGATGGAACTTTTGCAAGGAAATGATATTATGGGAATCTGCACACATGATTAATCATACTATCATTCTGATAATTTCTGCCATGAATAATTTCACAGTCAATGGAATTATATGGAGGCGCGTTTAATTTGTACCACCACTAGGAATTGGTTTGTTTCATCAGCTATTTCTCCTGAAGAAAACTTCAATGGAATTATCTGTCCCAAAGTTATGTTGGTGTATTATAGTTATTCTACTGCAAATTAAAATATCACTAGTATTCCCACAATACCAACCCTAACCCAATTTACTTTCCCTCCATCCCCAGTAGATTCTGAAACTTGAACCACTTGTCTGGTAGAGAATCCAAACTGCCAGAGAAGAGTGGCAGAGTGCTGCAGCTGTTGTTCAGTCCTCACACTCAGCAAGACAGGCAACTTTGCTGCATGGAGTTTTTGGTGAGCCACATTAACAAAGAGGGCAAGAGGTGGTAACAACACTGACGACCAACTATGAAAGGACCCAGACGACTACTGATGAAGATTTGTTAGGATTTGTGACTACCTGCATGATGTCACTGATGACCCTTGTGATGTCATTGACACTCTTGTGCAAATAGCTGATTAAGATTTGTTTCAGCAACTTTTTTGTTTCAAGAATTTTTTGGTTACCATTGGAGCATACGGTTGCCATAGTTTTAGTAATCCATTGTTGGATTGCAGTCACTGTTCTCATTTTCAGATTCATATGTCTGCTAAAATATGACTCCTGCTAACACGTGGAGCATTGTTATTAAGTACACCGCACATACTAACCTGTCATCAAAATAGTCATTGGTAGTGACTCATCATTCCATGCTTGTGCAATATCTTCTCCTACCCCACATAGGTCAGATTCTCCATCAGCTTATGGAACTCCTCTTGATGAGTGCTACTCTTCATCATGGATACTATCACATTCCTGCACTCTTGTTCAAAGGGCATCACACCTTTAATGCAGTTATGTTTAGCAATGACTAGAGGATGTGGTGAATTTGCATTGTAATGTGTAAATACTTGAGACACGAAGAGCATATCCTTGTTAGCTTCCATGTGATCTAGAAAGGTACTACCATGTATGACTCATTTGTCTATTGCATTCGTAGGCTCTAAATGTATAGTGTAATAGAAGGTACCTGAACTGTCCAAGTAGTATGAGATACTGGTGTTGTTTTCACAGTCTTATAACAATGATATCTTTGCAATACACAATGGTTTATAATACTACTCATGATGCTCTTAAAAGGTGCCGAACACAGGTTAGATTTGCCTTAGTGAGACTGTGGACTAACATACCCTCCTTGGGTGCCAACCAACCCATATAGTGTGTGATGCACTTTGCGATAAATGCCATGAGCATACTCTTATCTCCTATGATATGTTGTCATATGTCAAGATCCTTGTACAGACCATATAGTGCCAGAGTCAAGGAAGGAGGGGTGAAAACCTTTTGACCAAGAGGTCGGTACCAAACTACTTCATTTCATTTCCTTGGCAGTTGGTCAACAACTGTATCACTAACTATCTCTAGTTGTGACCATACCAGGGTACCATCACAACCGTAAAATCGGAGGCATGGGATACACCTGGGTATTGGTTACTCCACACAAATTCCACAGACATTTTGCTTCTCCCATGTTGCTACTGGGGGAATTAAGTACAAAAATCACACAGAAAAATTTTAACCAATGTTTTAGGTACCTAGGTATTTATAATTTTTGGTTGGCAGATGAAAATTCCAGTCGGGGTACCTAACTACTTTGAAAACAGTATTTTGTGGGCAAATAGGGTACCTGGGTCTTAGTTAGTGCAATTTTTTAGCATGTCACCCCTCATGCTAGTATTAATGATTAATGCAGACACTCCTACAAGTACAATAGTCCGCAGTCTTTTCAGACAGAATACAAGGGTGGATAACATACAATGTTAGTTAATGTAGATTATCTGCATTTGTCAATTGTAACTAAATCAAGTCTATTGACATGGATCCTATATAATTATGGAATATATATGATCAGATAGCAGAATATGATACAAGAGTAGTGACCAGTGATAATAATTCATTTCTAAGACATTGAGTCAAATTGTTGTCATCTCATGGTGCACGGAGTTGTCTGTGCCGCCATTGCTGTAATCTCACAACTTGCCATTCAAAATGGCAAAGCTTTGTTTAGTGCCATTATTATGATGAGTAGTCTTTCAATGAATGTAGTTATTTGATTTGAATAATATGAATGTGACTTAAGTGAAATATATGTTTGAATTAGCTCGAAGTACAGAATAAGCCATAGGGCTCTGTGGGGAAGTGGCTTCGTTAAAATAAGCTTGACTCCCATAGTACAAATTGCAGATGGTGGGATAAAATTTTTGGTATCTGACGGAACTAGTATAAGAGTCTTGTAGACTTGGCAAGTGAGGCTGTGGGAAAATCATAAGTGACACATGTTAAAAGTAGTACTACTAAGTCTAAAGTTACACACTTAAAGTGTTGAAACAACAAACAACCATTTTACATTTACATCATTGTAGTATCAAATGCACATCTGTAATCAGTAGTGCTATAAAGTGGGTCTCCATTTTTGATGGAGAGCTGTACAAGAACAGCAAAAACATACCCATCTTGCGTAATATCATGTCGATGCACTGAGTGCAAAATTGTGTATGCCTTCAAGCTCAAGTTGATTGTTTCATGCCTCGCCTGCACCCTCTTCTGAAAAGCATCAGCCTCAGAAGGACGGCTCAACACTGCCTTTGGTACCTTAGCCCTCAATGGGCTCTCTCTGATGTACCCACCATCAGCCTGAACTCATTCAAAATCATCCAGACAACTCAACAAGGAAGCACAGAAAATATTGACATCAAGGTACTTGCCACAAGGAAATGGACCATTGATCCACTTCATTTCTCCGGTGAGAATCCCAACAGCAACCTCATAACGGAGACCAGATTTAAAAGCAAATTTATGTGAAGCAAAATTTCTGCCCTTTTGTGACACTTTGCAGTCAGTGCAGTCCACACTAAAATGGGTGTCATCATTGATGTTGACCCTCCTGTCATCAAAATTGATCTGGCATAGACATAATGTTAGCAATTTTATACAATGCAATTAAACAAATAAAAAGGAACTCACCACTTCAGCTTCCAAATCAGCCAATGAGTAATCATGGGCCAGAGGTACTTTTCCAGGTCTTAGGGTCCACAGCACCAGCATCTGCTGCCCCAGCTGCAGCACATGCCTCCTGGGTGAGGTGGTAGTACTTCAAGAAGTAAATGGCCCACAACATGTGGGAGATCTCACTGCCCTCATCAAGCTTGTCATGCTCATTGAGCAGATTCCAAGCATTGATGGCTCTGTGGACACTGGTGCCAAAATATTTGCGGAAGCGTCGATCTTCCGTTGCGTCGGTGCACAGCTTCTGTCCACTCCTGTTTTGGACTTCCTTGCCAATGCGGTAGAAGTCCTCAATTATGGTGAGGTCACAACGTTGTTTGTCTCGTGGCTCATCATTCATGATGGCACGTGACATAGAGCACAAAGAAGGCAGCCCAGATGGAGGTGGCAGGTGAGAAGTTGGGTGCTAGAGGTGCTCCAAAAGCAGGGGCAGAAGCTGCAGGGGTGGAGGAGAAATGGAGGCAGCGGAATCAAGCGGCTGATGAATTGTGGCGGCCAAGACTAAATGTATTATAATTTTTGTATGATGATGAGACGAGCAAGAGAGAGAGAGAGAGAGAGAGAGAGAGAGAGAGAGAGAGAGAGAGAGAGAGAGAGAGAGAGAGAGAGAGAGAGAGAGAGAGAGAGAGAGAGAGAGAGAGAGAGAGAGAGAGAGAGAGAGAGAGAGAGAGAGAGAGAGAGAGAGAGAGAGAGAGAGAGAGAGAGAGAGAGAGAGAGAGTGAGTGAGAGAGAGAGAGAGAGAGTGAGTGAGAGAGAGAGAGAGAGAGGTTGGCAGAGAAACAAGTGCCAGTCAAGTGCCGGTCACTATGGTAAAACACACCGCAATGTGTTTTTCAGTCACACTGTGACCAATCACTTACGTCAGACTGAATACGCTTATTTGCAAGGATAGGCTTATTTGTAAGGATAGGCTTATTTGCAAGCTTGCAAATAAGAGAATCCTCGCAGATATGCTTATTTTCCACGTAGGAATAGTACACTCACACAAATAAGGCTATCCTCGCAGAGAGCACTATTTATAGTGCTATGTGCAAGAAATAAGGTATCTGCAGGATTAAAAAGGACCAATGGTCATTGAGTCACACACAGCACACAAACCGGCTCTCACTTACATGGACTCTCATCTGTCTTGCTGCTCTCGCATAAGGCAAACATGTCTATCTGCTGTCCAAAGTGGAGGACAAAACTGAAAGCATATTTCTGTAGGCACGTTGAAGCCAGGCGCATCAATCCAAACAAGACGGACAATGCCTACATCCTCTCCATTCGCAACTTGTTCTACAAGGGTGGTCCTGACAACACTTTTGTCAAGAACTACAACGCATCAGTGGCAGAGTGGCAAATCGGTCACTACGTCAACGAGTACAACAAGAGAAAAGGTAAGATGTCATTGTTTCATGTTGAATGTTTGGAAGAACTTTGACTAATCTTTTATGCAGGCTCTTGTTCTCAGGCTGCTGAGGAGGAAGAAGAATACAATTTGAAAGCAGATGAAGATTTTGCTGCTGAGTTCACTGGAGAAGAAGAGTCACTTGGTGACGTAGACACCAACGTTGAGGAAGGCGAAGTTGAGGATCTTGAAGCTGATCTCGAAGAAGACAACCTGCCTCCCAAGAGAAGCACAACACCCAAGAAGGCTGGTCCCAAGACGAACACTACTCACACAGTTGTCAATGATGTACTTTCCGGCAAAATGACCAAGATGACTATGGCCTCCAAGGTCAAGTACATCAGCTTGGACTGGAGGTTCCCAATGTCCATGTACAGTGTCATGGAAAATGAGTCTAATAAGATTTACATTGAGTTGCTCGAGGGAGTCCAGCTTCCTCCCAAATTCATCCAGCATGCCAAGGTTCTGCCTGGTGGGATGCAATTCAGCCTGTTGGTTGGTGTGCCAAGGTGGATGTGCGAAGAATCGTACATGAAGGCTCGCATGGCCGATGACTATGGCACCAGGTCAGCTGTATTTCAGGCTTTTGACCGCTTTGTCATCCAGCCGATCCACAAGCTTTTCCTGGGACTTTTGACTGGATTGAAGGAACTCCGCAAATTGTTGACCTTGATGAGGAGTGTATTGAGGGTCTGGTTCCATACCACTTTGGCAATGCTCGCACAAAAGGTACTGAACGCATCAAGAGATCCAAGCAATACCAGAGTACCATGACCTTCCAGTTGACTGCTGTCAAGAAAAAGGCCACGAAGATTCAAAAACCCAAGCAACTTGTTTTCGGGTACATCAACGGAAGCAACTCCTCTGATGGTGCATAAATGAATGAAGAAGAAGAGTTCTAAGGTGCAATTTATTTATTTAGTTAGTTGTTGAGTTTGTGTTTTGTTTATTCAGGTAGACAATTTATACTTACTGTAAAGCTACCATAAAGATGTAAAGTTATGGAATAGAAAAATTATACATCACTAAAACTTAGAAAAAAATGTACATCATTAAAACTTAAGCTATTTTGGAGCATTCCCACAGACTCAGTGACTAGAGACTTTTTATTAACCAAAAAAGAAAATGGAACCGTTCATCAAATCAACCCCAAAAAGGAACCCTTCAGGAAAAGAAATTATGTTAACTATTTTTTGACAACTGAATGCAATTCTCACAATGTCTACACTGAGTGACTTGGGGGTCTAGTTACAATTTTTGCAAAGTAAGGTGAAAATTAGAAGATCCACAACAAATAAGTAACTGTGGCTGCAACCAGTCTAAGACCAGGTGACAAAAAGGAGGACAACATAATGCCAAGTAAGACTAGCAACCATCAGTGATGATATGGTGAGTTTATGTGACAAACAATGTGACTAATTCTTAGGACACCTGGTGACCTTTATTAACCAAAAAAGAAAATGGAACCGTTCATCAAATCAACCCCAAAAAGGAACCCTTCAGGAAAAGAAATTATGTTAACTATTTTTTGACAACTGAACACGATTCTCACAATGTCTGTACTGACTGACTTGGGGGTCTAGTTACAATTTTTGCAAAGTGAGGTGAAAATTAGGAGCTCAACAACAAAAAAGTAAATGTGGCTGCAAGACCAAGTGACAAAAAGGAGGACAACATGATGCCAAGGAAGACTAGCAACCATAAGTTATGATATGGTGAGTTTATGTGACAAACAATGTGACTAATACTTACGTCACCTGGTGACCTAAGTTACGACCATAATAAAACCCCAGAGACTCCAGTGGTGGGTGACTACAGGTGACAATCATTGTCATGACCTGGTGACAACACTCAAAATTTTATTATTGTGAAAGTTGAAAGTTGCCTGTCTGACATAGGCCAATTATCTACCTTAACTGGTAAACCCAAAGAGGTTCCAGGTGGAACCTCCAATGGTCCTCTTCCCTTTGTGTAACACAAAGGAAGTACAATAGTCATAAGATATTGTTTCTGAGAAACAATATTCAAAAGACAATTTCTTTCTTGAGAAACACCCATATACATTCTAGGTGTTTCTTGGACAAAATATCCAAGAGAGGATTTCTTTCTCAGAAACCTTCTCATGGGACAGTTCCTGTTGGCAGTTGAGAGAAAAGGAGCAGTCATGGAACTGCCCTAAATTACCTCCAATCTCTAACAGGATCACCTGTGCTTGGTGATGCATGGATTACCTAGTGTACCATGCAATACCTATTTCAGTAGTGTAACTCTCATAAATAAAATCTTTCAACAACATGTATCTACCCGCTTTACTACATAGTAACAACTACAGCAAAACGGCTTAGGTCACTATCAATTGATAGCCTTCGCGCAACCAGAACGGAGCGTCTGTCCGTCGCTCCACCACCCATCATCCATCAGCTGTTGTCGGTGGTTGACCATGGTAGGTTCGCCTGTCCGTCGTCCACTGTTGCTTGAAGCCGCCCAATACACTTGGTGTGTTACACGTGGCGCAACTTGTGCTGCCTGACCCCAAGAGTAGCAATATTGCCACAGCTGAGCCCCGAGTCACGTACTCAGCCAGTTGAAGTGAGTTCACTCACAGGCCAGCACGTGTTTTTTTGAAACACGTAGCTAAAAAGAATTCCCCTGTATGTCAGTGAGGACTAGATCCCACTTGACACGGGTATACTCCGCTTTGTTAGCAGAGCGCATTTAGCACTTAGTGCACTTGCCGTAAAAAAGACCACTTGTGACGTATCATACGCACTTGTGGCACGAATGCTTACGTGCCTATTAGGTAGTAGCAGCCCCTCATTAAAAATGAGGAGGCAATAAACATAAATGCCTCGGTTTATTTTTTCCCGAAAGAGCAATATGTGTGTAGTCTATTTTTAGACCTAAAAACACGATTAGACTTAAAATTAGTCCGCACCCGTGATCACATGCAGATGCAGTGACACCACGGAGTACTAAGTACTTATAGCCTTAGGGCAGTACAAAAAAAAATCTTCTAGGGCATAAAATGACCCTATGAAGAATCGTATGGCCTCTAAGGCCTAAAAAGCTTGCTCGTGACCCCCGAGAGGTTTCGGTCACTTGAAAGACTCGCGATTCCCCTGGAAGTTCGCGATTCTCAGGTTTCCAATGTGTGAGACACATCCTAAAGGGAAAATGAACGCGCGCAGGACGTAGTCCCACGATCGCGGATCAGCCCCATTCACATGGGAGCGCGTCACGGCACAGCCCATTTCACAAAACGTATCGCGACACAGCCCTCGCGATCACGATCTGAAAAAAACGACCACATATCATTTGTCCTAGACTCGCTGGGCTCAGCCCACGTGCGCGATGGACCAGCCTAGGAGAGAACATTGTTCTACTCCGCATATGGGCATAGGAGCGCAATATATTGCCGCATCCCGGTCAAAACGTCAGAGTGACGCGGAGTATTGTCTCCAAGTCCCAGCACGCATGGGGGCGCAAGAAGGACCCATAAAACGACTACGTGTCGTGCCCCAAAAACACTCTTAGCAAAATTCTCGCGAAATCCCGATTTGCGCAAGAATGCTGCTGACTTTTTGCGGTTTTTATCAGGAAAACACGCAACTTGTTGATTTCGTTCTGAAATCCAAGCAAAAAAAGTGAGAAAAGTCCACAAAAGTGAGAATTCTTCTCATGTGGTATCCCTTTCATGCATCTAAGCTACCGAGCTTGGCAAATGAAGGAAAGAAAGCTAGTTGGCTTATGAATAGCCAAATGCACAACCTCTGGTCCGAGGAAAATAGAATTTAGAGCCCGAAAATATAAATTCGGAATTATTTAATTTTTAATTAAAGAGCTCGTTAGAGAAAAATCTTGAAAAAAATTCTACTGTCACGTTAAAATAACCTGATATTCAAATACCTTGCTACATGTAAAAATAAAACAAAAATGCCAAGAAATCTTCTGGCATCATGAATTGTTTTCTCAAGAAGATGAACTCTTCTCCCACGTAGAGAAATGTACACATGTGCCATGCTGCACTATTAACAAGCAATGGTATCAAAAAAGCAACTGGAAATCAAACCATGTTGGGTTTCAACCCCTGACACGGTGTTGCTACAGTAACAGTGAAAGCAAGAAGGATGTAGTTCCAAGCTTCCCCATGTTCCAAAATTAGGAACATCCATATGTTTTCCTTACCCAGCTAGGCAGGTGTCAAGCTCTTGGCGCACGCAGGATGGGTTCTTCCTACTCAAAAGGAAGGGCAAAGTCACACGATGTTTTTATTGCACAAGCAGTAAATTCCTGTCAAAACACACTTTTCTGAGTACATGTTACCCAGAGTGACTAAGCCAGCATATGACCTCAGTCTTTGACAAATGCAAGAACTGAGCTTGAATTGTTCTAGATTTTCGAACAAATAACAACATAAAATATGTTAAGATCAATTTTACCTTGCCAGTGATAATTGATGCAAAGTCTGCAAAAATCTGTGAACCAGAGTTGAAACAAAACCTGGACACAACATACCACGCACATAGCTAACCACTTAAGTGCAGGACTCTTCTTGAGCAAAAATACTCATGATCACAGAGCTAACCACTCCTGTGAAAAACTCCTCTGGGGGTTGAGTAAAATAGCAGACCTTCCAAGCTGTGTCAAAATAAAAGAAAAAGACACACACTTACACTACAAACTCAATTTCATACACGTTACTGAGGTTTCTCATGACAAGAGAAACTGTTTGATGAAGTTCAGTGTGTTGGAAGAACGAACGTGCCTGTTTACCTCTATTTTTCGGACGAGGTAGGTTTACAGCCTATAAAGACAGAGCACAACCAGTCAAAAGTCAAGTAAAAACAACGAGGACAATTTACCTTGGCGACTGGAGGGTTTCATTGACAGCCGTCGTCAGAACTGGCTGTACAAGTACAGAACACCCAAACAAACATAAATTACTGTAAATCAAAAAGTGATTCTTAAATGAGATATGGACAAAAAGTTAGGAAAATTGTCTAAACTCAAAAGAATCCTTACAGTACTGTAGATGTTGCTATGTTCAACTCTGCAAACACCATAAGACTTCATGAAAAGTCAACAAATCATAGACTAGATACTGACGCATCTAGAACCCGTTCGTGCCTAGAAAAACTGAGTACGTATAACAATCATGGGTTTTCCACGTGCCTCACAAGCACATTCAATGGAGTCAATGATGGCCATACTGTTCACAATAGAACTCATTTGGAGTAATATATATTCTCCAAAGGCTAGCTTGAGAGACCACCTTAAACAAGGTTAGGATGGACTTACCAAGCAGCGAGTAAGGGTTTGCATGACAAACCAATACACAACATCTCTGCACAAAGACAACAAGGGCTTAATAATAGACCCAAAGTCTTCGCATGGCAAAAGCACCATCTTACAAGCAGATGAAAACTCGCTAAAACATTCGCCCATACAGGGAACTCACATGCTACTGGGTGGTCCAGTACAAGGGAGAACCTTGGGTAAGACAATATGATTGTCTCACCTCACTCACAACTGGAATTGTAGAGGAGGAGGTACACTGTACACAAAAAAGAGACACATTAATGTTAGACATTTGTTACCACAACAAGTCTAGAGCAACACCAACTCAGGTTGGGTATGCTCGCATTCTAGTACAGCTTGCTGAACTTAGAGTGCATATAATACACAGAATAAGAGAAAATGAATCCTTGACCATGATTAACATCATTGGATTCAACACTGTGTCTTACTAGATTATGGTCTCACTGAGACTCAATGACTAGTACTTGATTCTCTTGTGAGAACTTCTGATGGTTTACCTTCAGAATTATCCATGGAGAACACATATGGTGTCCATAAGGAAGGACTCTTAGAGTCACCGAAACACGTGGGTCTTTTGCTAAAGACAACGGGATGACCATAGGTAGTGCACATAATATATGTGTTGCACAACAAACCATAAAATAAGCCTCATAATCACATGAGCACACGAACAAAAACGATCCACAACCTTTGTTCTTGTAAAACCACAGCATATAGAATTGTGAGTATCCCTAGTTAAACAGGAATATCATCTCACACAAAAGGATAAGTCAAACATGAACATCTCTACTGAGAGACATGTAGCACCTTGTTGGCATGCAATGCAAAACAAATGCAACTCAAGAAGCTATGCACAGAAATGTAGTATCGCTTCACTAGCTTAGACAAATCCAAAGAGAAACACAACTATTACGTTGTCAACATATCATGGAAAGTTCACTTCTCCATGATGCTCGCTGTGAAGTCACAATATGGTTCCATAAACCATAAGATTATAGTCAACAACTGTCTTACAAAATATAAAATTGGTACGCACATGCACATTTAAATATGTTGCAATGTCATTACCACCAACAAAAGAGTTATACATGTACAGACCTCCCTCGAGGATCCTTGCTACAAAATACAAAAGGATATCATAAACACTGAATCCGTACTCTTCATGGTACAAAAAGACATAGACGTTGATGCTTGGACCTTCCAATGATTATAGTCAATACATTATGTATGACTTAACATTGTTCACTTGCCGATAGCTGACCCTTTGGGCAACTATTCCCATGGATACATAGGGGTTACAGAGCAAATAGAAGGACAATATACAAACACAAAGGATTGCAGAAGATAACAAACAGAATATCTGTACTATCAGCACCTTCGTACCTAGACCTGGTTCAATATCCACATTGTACACAATATCGTGACAATTAAGGTGCAGTTTTAACACTCCACTTTCGGACCATATGCATTTCATTTGGCTTCCCAGTGTAAGTCAACCAGAGTCTTCAAATATCAAAACCCAAAAAGTGAATTACTATCTAGAGTTCAACATCAACCAAATCATGGAGATGCTTGGCCTGCTGTACCAATCATGGTCTTGTCAGCAGCTTCTAGTGGCACAATGTTTACCTAAACAAACACTCAGATGCCATTCACTCATACCTACTATGCAGTGCCTATCGCCTAAATGTAGTGTAGCAATCATAAGATGGAATTGTTGTTCGGCATTCCACTTTTGCACACACAGACTAAATCAATAGGAGACACCAGGCAACACCAAACCGACCCAAAATTATCCTCATATATTTATGGTCACATGGTCCGTGGAAAGCAATGCTTAGTAAACAAAGGTATTTTACCCCGCACAAATATTCAGTCGGTATACCAGTGATAATTGGACTATCACAGACAGTATACGATAAGACAATCAGGGTTACACGCGGAAGTAAGTCAGAATATAAGTTTGACTTAGGAGAGTACAATCAAACCAGCTTTATCATAAGCCATGACAAATCTCCCTCTCCACATGAACTTACACTTCATATACTACATAAAATAATATGTAGGTACAAATCGTCACAGGCAGCTTGCACATTTTTAACCTCAACAAGAACGGTTTTTCTGCAAGTCTGGCTCATATTCGGATTTTTTCTTCACCGAGGTTTTACTTTTCCGCGAGCCACGCTAATTCTTCAATCGTGGGGCGAGTGACATAGGCCAATTATCTACCTTAACTGGTAAACCCAAAGAGGTTCCAGGTGGAACCTCCAATGGTCCTCTTCCCTTTGTGTAACACAAAGGAAGTACAATAGTCATAAGATATTGTTTCTGAGAAACAATATTCAAAAGACAATTTCTTTCTTGAGAAACACCCATATACATTCTAGGTGTTTCTTGGACAAAATATCCAAGAGAGGATTTCTTTCTCAGAAACCTTCTCATGGGACAGTTCCTGTTGGCAGTTGAGAGAAAAGGAGCAGTCATGGAACTGCCCTAAATTACCTCCAATCTCTAACAGGATCACCTGTGCTTGGTGATGCATGGATTACCTAGTGTACCATGCAATACCTATTTCAGTAGTGTAACTCTCATAAATAAAATCTTTCAACAACATGTATCTACTCGTTTACTACATAGTAACAACTACAGCAAAACGGCTTAGGTCACTGTCTTGCAGGTCATTAACTAGGGATGAGATGATAGGACATCAGTTTCAGTGACTTTATAGAATCCAATCTTTCTCTTATCCTCCTTGATAAATGCCATTATGGTATTGAATCCCAGTGGATCATTTAGCCATATTGCTTGAGGTTTGCTTGATTGTAGTACAGATGCTGCTCCCTGGGCCAAGAGAAGGATTTATCAGCACAAGACTGGGCTAATGAAACTTGGCTTGACCACAAAGATGCGCCAGAAAGATGGGGGCATATGAAATCTTATCAGCCCATAGCTATATTGTTCATTTGTCAGATGCAGGAATGGTTAGTCCATTAAGTGATTGGTTTCTGGATGATGATTTCTCCCAACTATGCCATGTGATTCATTGTACCGAGTCCCTTTGTACCATCCAAACAAAGGTTAAGTCCACTTGCAAGAAACACCTTGATTTGGAATTCAGAAAGACAGTCTCATTCAAAATTGGCATATTGACATCCCTGACAAATTCAACCTGTTTAATGCAGTAATGGTTAGGTGAGGTATTATGGAGACTGTTGCAAATCAAGTTGTGAGCAGCAACAAGATTCTCCACACTTATTACAGGACCACCTGGAAAGCAAGACCTCAATTAACTTGGTGCAACTGCATCTTGAAAAACTGCCACATCATACACATTTACACAGCCATGGTGCTGGATTGAATGTAAGCACAATTCCTCTGGAACCATGTATGGAGCATAATCATTTTGCTCATGACATCTCCTTCAAGTGTTTTGAGCAGATGGGTAGCATACATCAAGTCATCTGTATCTGTGGGGACAGAATACTTCTTTTTTGTGTAGGAGGAGTGCAGGGTGAGAACTTAAGGACTCAGATTAACTCAGCCAAGAGTTACAACTCTTCTTCTTATCAGTGTCTGTATGATTCATTGCTCCTACAAACTAAGAACACAATACAATGGTGTAGGTCTACATCACATCTTTAATGTCAACATCATCACGCCTTTGAATCACATTTGGGTTGAAAAATGAAATATTAAGAAAGGGCACAGAGTTTGCCAGGACAAACAGTGCTGCAATTATTGAGGTGGGTGTCATCATGCTGGATGAAGAATGCAGGCTAACAAGTGGGTACATGCATAGATCTTGAAGGAACAAGGCTTGTCATAATTGAGAAGTAACCAAGCTTGTTGAACTAGAGATGGAGAGCATTGGTGTCATGATCCAGTTAGGTCCAGCGAGCTTCATTCTGCTGCAATTATTGAGGTGGGTGTCATCATGCTGGATGAAGAATACAGACTAACAAGTGGGTACATGCATAGATCTTGAAGGAACAAGGCGTGTCATAATTGAGAAGTAACCAAGCTTGTTGAACTAGAGATGGAGAGCATTGGTGTCATGATCCAGTTAGGTCCAGCGAGCTTCATTCTGAGCACTTTCAAGAAACCACAGCCTTCTTTTGGCTCCATACATAGGATTGATTTTTTTACTAGTAATACATAGCATCTTTTACTTATGAATCTTTTGATTTATTCTCAAGCATGAGGGTGCCCAAACGTATCAATATCAGAGTGATAAATTCAGAATTTGTTGTTGCCAATGTATTTTAGTGGAAATTGTCAGCTTTTCAACTTGTTCCTAACAATAACCAACTATGATCATTATCTTGAAATTACTAGTTCCTGACCACGTAAGAAATGCTCCAAATTTGTTTATTGATGAAACAAGCATATTATATATTATTACATGTGACAAATCTTGATGTTTGAGTCTCAAAGCAGTCAGTTTGGGTATTCTAGGAGAAATGAGCAAATTTCAGGGTAGAACCAAGTCATACCTAACATCATGACATAAATACATTTTCATAGGGAGGGGTGTACAAAGATGGATCTTTTCAAGTTAGCTTTTTCATAAGTGTTACATAAGCTGAGGAAATTGTACAACCGGTTACAGCCACGGGTACTATTTTTGGGTCTAGTGACTAATTTTGACCCCATTTTGCTGAAATTGTAACTTGACCCCCCCAACTTTGCCGATGCAGCCACGGTAAGAATTCCATTCACTTGCTAACAAAAATAGTAAACCTACTTTTTTCTGACCGGTTCCTTTCATGGTCATTTTGGTAAAAGGTTCTATTTCTGGTTTTTGATCACCAAAAATTAGCCAACTCACTTTATTTGGGTCTACTGTGAATTCAGTAATAGTTCCCGCCAAAAAATAGCATCGCCCAGCTGCCTCCTATAAATCACACTTTTACTCCATCACTTGTCATGGCCGAACCACCATCTAACTACTCTTCCGAACACATTACTTGCCTTCTCTTGGGACTAAACACTGCACAGATGAGGGCCCCTAACCACAGAGCAAATGATGGCATCAAAATAGATCCAATAACCATTTCCAGCGATGGAAACGACACTGGGGAGCCCTCCAGGTTCAAATACTGACCACAGCCAAGGGTATGGAAGGGGTTCAGGCAAGCGGCGATGCTATTATCTGGAGAGGATGGTTGAAATGTGTTTCATTCAAGGGGTGCTTCAGGTTGCTCTTCTTTGCAAAGAGATTCAAGGCATACTTTTGTCTAGTGAGATGTATCTTGAATGCCAAGCATCATCAACAAAAAAGAATAGACTCAACTCACCAAAACACTTTTAAAAAATTGTGGGGGGGCTCATTCAAATCAGCAATTCAGACACAGGAAGCAGGGAGCCTTTCGTATCATCGCTGCAATGAACGAGAGATTGCACACATTTCAAAGGGCTATAGAGGGACATCACATGTGGACGTCAAAACCCGATGGTTATTCCAAAATCGTGACATTCATGACGACAAGGACTATTTCATTGGTATTTCTGAGGACAAAAAGGGTGGATCGCTATAAATACAAGCCAGAGGTTGATTTTGCGCTTTGGTTGTCTTATAATTTAAGTTGGACGCCCGAGTCTGATGAGGGAAATATCAGCCTAATTGGACAGTGTCTGTTGTTGCTCATCAAAATACGGAGTCTTTCCATTGTAGTTTGTGGTTTCATTAATGGCACTTTGACAAGGAGCAGTCTTGATGACGGCCGTCTCAAACCTTTTGAAATGATTGTAGCACTGGGTCTGACAGCTGATGCCTATGCAGCAAAATTGATTTGTCGCGCTGAAGTAGATCTAAGTGCAAACAATGATAGCATTTGTGTTATGTTGGAATGCCTTGCTGGACTACCATCGGAAGAATTCAATATCTCTTTGAGCACAAACAGCAGTTGAAAATTACATGATTTTGAAATAACTCATGGATCATGCCATGGCAATACGGCTTGAATCTATTTGCTGCATTGAATAACTAAAAGAGCAAAGCCACAGTCCATCATTATTCAAGCATTGTGCTAAATGTTAACTCATTACATAATCATTCTTTTGCAATCACAACTGCGAGAAGTAAACAGATTTGATCAACATATTTAAGCGAATCAATAGTTTGACCTCTAGCCAAATTTTACCTAACTCCTTGACTTCCAACTTATATTATTTCAACATTCCACGTGTAGGCAAATCATATTTTAGAAACCCTAACAATTGCAAAACAATGATTGTGGCTGCACTTTGAACATCAGCTACTAAAACAAGAGCAACCGTATACTCCGACGGTCACCAAAAATACTTATCATCCAAAAAAGTAGTCGTGGCTGAAAGCATTCTAACAACTTGGTTGAAGAACCACCATTTCGCAATGACTCTTGCACACAATTCCAGAAAATTGTGTTTTTGTCCAACTAAGATCAGTGAATCTTAACACTATTTAAATCTATAATTCATCTCAACACCTTGATTCCAGATTGTTCCTATGAAACCTCCAGTATCCAAAACTCACAACCCAAAATATGCACATGATGGGTGGGCAGTATGGGCAAGCAAGAGAGGTGGCAAGGCCAAAGGGTATCATAGATGCTACCTTAAACTGATCGGGGAAAAATAATACATAAGCAACAAGTTTTAGACTAGCACACATGTCTTACCTCACTGTACTCTGGCAAATTTGTGCATTCAATAATATCACACAGCAATGGATTTGTTCTACTTAGTGAACATACAAGTACCAATGAATCAAGTTTTTTCATGTGTGTATTACCACATTTTCTTATCACCAACAAAAAGAACAGAATGTTGAAACTGAGCAAAGTTTACTATTTACTTGACACAGCATGTTGAAAGAATCACTATGTGACTACTTGAAATGCTTTGAAGTTTAGTTACCGATGACGCCTAGTTCAATTGAAGAGGTCTAGTGTAATTGAAAAGATTTGTTTAATGGCCTAGTTTAATTGGAGATGAGAGTAATGGCCTAGTTTAATTGAAGGGGCCTAGTTTAATTGAAGGGGCCTAGTTTAACAAGAACATTACATGACACAAGACCTCAAATTGTACACCACATATCAGAACAGGCCTTTCACGGCAAACATGCATTTAAGCAGAGAGGAGAGAAGACTTTGGATCCTTTTTGCCATCTGACTCCACAACATTGTCAGCTTGTTCATCCGTTGCATCAGAGACCTTCTTTTCAACCTCACAGTCCTTAATGACTTCCTCTTCCTCAAGTCCTACATGAGATTTGAGAGCACTAACAGAATTGACTAGAGGATCCCACTCATCAACGAGACGCTCGTGAATGTCCCTCTTGAGTTGACGCCGTTTAAAACATGCCTCAATTTTGGAAGCACCATCCTTCTTGAACCACCACCATAGGGCCTTAGCTAGGCCAAGAATCAATATGATCAAGAGGATGACACCAAGTACAACTAACGCAGCTGAATCAGACACAAAAAGATCACTTAAACCTAAAAGTAGGAGAGGGAGGCCAAAGAATGCCACAGCTAAATAAAGGAAGGGAAATCCTTTCCACCACCTAGTGTATCGACCCAATGCCTTAGCCATAGCAATGGGGACACGTCTCATCAAAGGTACCGGGTACCAGATGCAGATACCAAAGACGTTGAAGAAAAAGTGGGATAGGGCAACTTGCATAGAAGTGGTTGTATCGGAAACAACCGCTGCTAAGATTCCAGTGATGGTAGTGCCAATGTTTGCCCCTAGGGTGAGTGGAAACATTTCGTCAATGGAGACCATTCCAACCCCAACTAATGGAGTAAGCACGCTAGTGGTGACACTAGAGGATTGGACTGCCATAGTAATTCCGCAACCAATAAGCATTGAAACATAACCATTGATGGCTGTAGCCTTCTTGATAATACGCGTTGAAGCACCGAGTAGCATGCGTTTCAATATCGTGACAAGACCCATTAAACACAAAACAAGGAAAATGATTCCCATTAGAAGTGCAATACCACCAGAGGTTGTATCACTCTTTTGGGTAGCTCCCTCCTGGAAGAAGAGAGGACACCCACCCGTCTCCTTGTTACAGTCGATGAGTCCAACGCGGCCATCGTTGTTACAAGCCTGGTACGTTCTCGTCCCAGAGGGGTTGCATTCAGTCGGATAGTATGCTTCACAAGTGCCACCTTTAGCAACACTAGAGATGATCTTGCTGTTACTAATAATAATACTGTCCAGCACAGGAGAGATTATAGTTTTGATACCACCTGATTTCTTCTCTCCATCAGGATCAGGATTCCAATCCTTCACTATAGCTGCGGTCATGGCAGCGAACATACCTGTGATAATCTCAAGTGGGAAGAGGATCAACACAGAGAGAAAGTTGAACATATCATGGACTGTTGCTCCAGCAAAGGCACGTTCGAGTTCTTCTCCATTACCCATCTGTCCCATTGCCACAATAGTGTTCGTGACAGAAGTCCCAATGTTGGCTCCCATGACCATATAAATTCCAGGTTCGACCGAGATGGAGCCGGCACCAACAAGGGAGACAATGATGGAAGTGGTTGTGGAGGACGATTGAAGAAGTACAGTCACTAACATACCCACAATTAGTGACGCGACTGGGTTGGTGTTCCCGCCAAAGAGCCCCCCTGCAGCGCAACCAGTAAGGACCTTGGCACCAGTTCCGAGTAGTTCGAGAGCAAAGATAAACCAGTACAGGAAGAAAAGAACAAACATCACGTGTACGCTTATCATGATCCACTCTGGCAAAGATCAGTGAGCCGTTAGGGTTCGCTGAAATGGGTACAAAAATGTCATAGATAAGATAAGCCAGCTCGGAACCTTACCATTTGCGCTGTGGCAGCAGCACGTACGGAAGACTTCATTCCATGTGGTACCAGAGATATCAACCTCATCGTTTCCCGTGAGGATTTCATTGTAACTGTTTTGTAGTGTAATGGCAAGAGACAGAGATGAAGAAACAGCCCCAGAAAAATCGATTTGCGAGAAAAACAAACCAGCTCCCCAATCCTTGATGAAGCAATTCAAGAACTCACCCTTCTTCTCCATAATGCACAGACCCAGTCTTCCTGTCCTCCTTCTCCTTTGTGATATCATCATCAAGACCGGATTGCTCTTCGATATCTTTCATGTTCGTAGTAGTAGTTAATCGAAGTAGGGTGTGAAGAGAAAATAATTCTGTTTTCTGTGAAAAAAAGATGCATGATCATCGGTGATCGTTCGTCTCGAGGATGGGGGATATAGACATCGCAACAGTGTAGAGAGAGAGAGAGAAGCAAGTTCGTTTCGAACTTCCAAAATCGACTATTGCGAAGATTCTGGAAAGATTCTTTATTGCGAAATCCGTCGACAGGTGCGAAAGTATTGTACCTTCTCGTAAAAGTGTGTAGCGAAATGATGTATCACGCTTCAAGATTCGTCGAATCTCTCGAAAGCTGCTTCGACGGAGCAACAACTCTATGAAAGTTCTTTGGGAAGTAGGGCTGATCGAGTTTTTCTTTAGGCGGCCCATAATAATGAGACAAGTTAACTTCACCATGGTGAACGGATTAAGTAGTATGTACTACAATACTTATATATATATCTGTTGCGAGTAATTTGGGATATTTACCCACGGATCCTTGTGTGTACTTATGATGTGCGTCTCCGCTATGAAGGTTCACCTAGGTTTACACAAGGAGATAATGGTTTCTTGATGACTTTGTAGAGAGACAGAGCTACTCGAACAATGAAGAGTGGAAAACACGTTCAATCGGCACTCCTGCTACCGCAAGTGGATTTTTGAATGTTGTCACCCTGAAAAGGAGTAATTGCTCTCCACAGGCAGAAACTCGTGTGTACATTCTCTAATAGTTAAAAGCAGTTATCATTACTTGTGGGATAAAAGGGCTCAAAGGCAGAGAATATTGAGGATACCTTTCCATGGGTTCGTGCACAAGTTATTGGTTCTGTTCATTCAACAATACAAATGAGCATACCGTCCGATCATAAGAGGTAGCGTTGATTAATCTTTTATTCCTAATAGCGAACTCAGAGTATTGACCTCTTTTTCGTCCAAAACGTTCTCACCATTTTGAAATCTCATCATAAGTTTGATATCTTCCTTCATATGGTTTACATCACTCGACCCATCTAATGGCGTATGCCCCAAAGTCATCATAAATGCATACATCAAAGTTTGTGGAGTAAGTCCCTTCTCTCGTGCCATTTCTTTCCACTCATTGTTCGCCATGGCTCTTCTATTTGAAGGTGCTGTAAGGGTCCAAAACGATTGATACTTAATACCATACACATTGCAAATTTCCCTTAGCTGAATGTCATACTTAGTCTTGTCATGAAATCGATTTTGCACCACTGCTGGTTTGATGGTGGCTTCTTGGTACAATTTTCTGAGGTCTCGGAAATTGTAACAATTTGAGATGCCAATTTGACGCACTTTCCCAGCAGTCACAAAGGATTCAAACATCTTCCATACTCGGAGTGTGTCTTCCATTGTTTCCATCGGAGAATGTAAGACCAACGAGTCGATATAGTCTGTTCTTAAATTTCGCAAAGATGCCTCTAAACTCTGCGTAACCTGTTCTTCCAGGGGGGCGTCTTTATCGTAAGGAACGTTTTCAGGATCCTGGCCATTAATTGATGTAAATTTCGTCTGCAAGAAAAAATCAGATCGCTCTAAGCCTGAAATGATCGAAATCCAGACATGAGAGCGCGTACAGATACCACAACGCACAAAGCAAGAACAAAACAAAAGGTATAACGTCACGTGCCTAACTGGGTAGCTGCCGTAATCCATCCTTTCCCGACACCAGCCTCATTGTAGTGTTTTGGTTGGCAGGCAGTATCTATGAAACGAAATCCTGCATGAATCGCCTGAGCGACCAAAGAAGCAGTATCCTCTTCCTTCCATGCAGTGCCATACAGCAGATAGGGCCTCCCAGTTGACATCATATGTTTCGCAGAAATAGTCATCTCTCCAGCGTTCGCGACCGGGTCCTGATATCGTTCGGGCAATGACGTTAAACACTATGTATCGTTGAATTCGCAGGGAATAAATAATCAAGTCTATAAAGAGTCTCACCTCACGACTGCGTAGGTCGTTCTGCGAAGCAGCATTCTCACGAACTCCTTTCAACAACGAAGTACGGCTTTTCGTATTAGCTGTCCTCGAAGACAACGACGAAACAAAGATCCATACAGAGCCTGCGGCCAACAAAACGACGGTAGTTATTGCTAAAACTTGCGCTTTTAGCTTCGAAGACTGTTGCTTCTTGGTTGCCGGCGTTACCATCACCATGATTTATCGTGTAGTATGCTACATGCTTTCCCTTCTCGCTTCGCGCCTTTTGGGCTGATGCCTGCGGATGCCTTCTAGAGTGCGTATTGTACTGGAGAACCTGTTTTGGTGCAAGATCCGTGCAATACGCGGTATGGTACAATAATATGGTACCATACCTTTGCAAGTTCATTTCCGTGTATGATGTTTTGGAAAAAAACGAGTCAAAAATGGCGCGCCCGTCTGGCCATCGATCCGAGCGTCATCCACATCAATCACACAACGTGACCGTAAAATAAGGTACGATGTGGTATCGTACTATACAATATATTGTACATCTTAATTATACCATACCACACCATAACCAAACCCCATCACAACCGTGAAATTACGGGTAGGTCGTGGTACAATGCCATCGTCAGACGGTAGTAGCCACTCCTCATCATTGTTTCCGCATGCATGATGCCGTAACAGTTGAAGATCGAGAGCATTAATAATCACCACATCAACCGCAGCAAAATGGGCAAGAAAAAGGGCGGCAAGAAGCAGCAAGGCGCTGATGACGACGATTGGGACGTCTTGAACGAGGCGGTGGCAGCTGCCGAGACCAGCGAACCAAAGACCGCCAAGGAAGACACCACTGACGATGTCGATAACGCAGGCGGGGCCGAAGAAGGAGGCGCCACCGATGCAGCTGCAGCTTTCCTTGCAGCTCAGGGTCTCACTGTGGGGGCTGAGGCTCAAAAGGATAAGAAGAAGAAGAAGAAAAAGAAGGGAGGCGCTGCGGACAAGGCCGAGAAGCCTGCGGATGAAAAGGTCTCGGCCAAGGGCAAACTCATTGCGGGTCAGTTCGCTTGTCTTGATTGCTTTACGTTCGAATAAGTCATTTCATCGATCCTAACAAATATTTTTTCTCTCTAGAGCGTTTGCGTTTGCAGAGAGAGGAAGAAGAAAGACGCCGTGCTGCCGAGGAGGCTGAACGGCAACGTATTGCCGAAAGTAAGCATTTCTTCATAAGGCATATTTACTGACTCTATTCATGAATCTTCTTCTCACCGTTCTCTTCGTCCTCTCTTTGTTTCACATTAAAGTCGAACGCAGGGAACGCGAAGAAGAAGAGCGTATTGCGGCCGAAAAAGAACGCAAGAAGCAAAAACAAAAGGAAAAGATTGAACGCCAAAAACGCGAGGGCACGTACATGACCAAGGCTCAAAAGCAAAAGGCCGCACTGGCACAGCAAAGGCTCGAGGCGATGAGAGCTGCGGGAATGGAGGTTCCCGATGGAGGCGCGGAGGCGAAGAAGAAGAAACCGGATTATAGGAAGAAAAAGAAGGGACAGCAGGAGAGTCAGGAAGAAGCTAAGGTCGGCGAAGAGGAGGAGATGGAAGTGGCAGCTGTTGAGCCAAAGAAAGAAGAAACTGAGAAATCTAACATTGAAGAAAGCCAAAAAGTTGAAACCGTGACAATCGAGGAAAACGAGGCCACAGCCGAAAAGAAAGTTGAAGAAGACGTTAAAGATGACTGGGAAGAATCTGATTCTGGCGACGAATGGGATGCAGATTCTAACGCCAGTGGTCCAAAACTAGATGCTCTTGAGCAACGTCTCAAAAAAGTCAGCATCAATAGTGACGACGACGATGAAGATCTAATTGAAAAAGAGAAGCGCAAGGAACAGGAACGTCTAAAACAACTCGGCATTGAACGAGCAGAACGTGAAAGACTCCAGGCTATCAAGCTTGCCGAGCTACACGCTCAAGAGGAAGAAGAGAATCGTCAGCAAATGCTTCTTGCTCAAAAGCGCGAGGAGGGGAAGCGCCGTCGGTTAGAACAAGAGAAAGCGAATCTTGCTGCTCGCACTCGTGACGATTTACGTTGCCCTATTGTTGTCATCATGGGTCACGTTGATACCGGCAAGACGAAGCTATTGGACAAGATTCGTAAGACAAATGTGCAGGAAGGCGAGGCAGGAGGTATTACACAACAAATTGGTGCAACTTACTTTGAGAAGTCGACATTGGTGACACAGACTGCACGTTTGAATGAGACTGAAAAGTTTGATTTGACTTTGCCTGGCATGTTGGTGATCGATACTCCAGGTCACGAATCTTTCACTAATCTTCGTTCGCGCGGGTCGTCGTTGTGTGATGTAGCCATTCTGGTTGTAGATCTTATGCATGGACTCGAGCAACAGACAATTGAAAGGTATGTTCTAATGATTGTTGCTTTTATTAGCGACTTGTGTGAAATGAACTTGTTGTGTTCGGTAAATGCAGTGCGAAATGTTGAGTTGTTTTCCAGTGTGACTCATGTCAATTTTGCATTCATCTTCAAACAAAATCTCTGTGAAGTCTTCACATGCTCAGAAATCGTGGCACTCCTTTTGTTGTGGCGTTAAACAAGGTAGATAGGTGTTATTCTTGGAAGACGTGTAAGGATGCACCAATTCGCGAGGCGCTAAAAGAGCAAGGGGATGGGACATTGCAAGAATTTCGGTCTCGCGCCAGTGACGCCAAGTTACAATTACAAGAACAGGGTGTTAACTCAAACATCTATTGGGAAATGGGAGACGACGATTGGGAGAATTCCGACTTTGTTCCGCTTGTTCCAACTAGTGCTATCACCGGCGAGGGAGTACAAGATATTCTATTGCTTTTGTGTCAGATTGCACAGAGGAAGTTGTGGAAACAATTGATGTGGTGTGCAAATTTACAAGCTACAGTTTTGGAAGTTAAGGCAATTGACGGACTCGGTATGACTGTTGATGTTCTGGTTGTTAATGGATACCTCAGAGAAGGAGATCGTGCAGTATTCTGCACCCTTGATGGACCCATTGTTACTGAGATCCGTGGGCTGCTCACTCCGCCCCCAAGTCGAGAGATGCGTATCAAATCCGAGTACATCCATCACAAGGAAGTAAAAGGTGCTCTTGGTGTGAAAGTCATCGGTAATGGACTAGAAAAGGTCATGGCTGGTACATCTGTCTTAGTTGTGGGTCCCGACGATGAAGTTGAGGACATCAAGGCAGAGGTCATGTCAGATCTTACGAAGTTGCAAGACAAATTGAGTACAGATAAAAAAGGTGTCATGGTTCAAGCCTCCACTCTCGGTGCACTGGAGGCATTGCTTCAGTTCCTTCGCGAAGAAACCAAGCCCCCAATCCCTGTTAGCGCAATTGGCATCGGAACTATTCACAAGCGTGATGTTACTAAGATATCTATAATGAATGAAAAGGGATGCCCTGAATTTGCAACTATTCTTGCATTCGATGTCCCCGTTGAACGTGAGGCACGCGAACAAGCTGAGGAGCTCAACGTACGGATATTTACTGCAGATATCATTTATCATCTTTTCGATCAGTTCACACGTTTCATGGAGCAGTTAACGGAGAAGAGGAGAGAAGATGCGGCTGCTATTGCTGTGTTCCCCAGTATTGTCAAAATCTTGCCCCAACACGTTTTCAATCAAAAAGACCCGATAATTGTTGGGGTAGAAGTTGTAGAGGGTATCCTGAAAGTGGGAACCCCACTTTGTGTCCCTGCCCTCGGTGGTCTCCACGTTGGAAAGGTGACATCTATCGAAAGCAATGGCCGAGAGCAAGAAACAGCCAAAAAGGGCACTTCTGTCGCAATCAAGATTGTGAATGAAACAAATCCAACAATAACTTATGGACGGCAGTTTGATGCAAGTCACAGTTTGTATTCTACCCTCACTCGAGCTTCTATTGATGCCCTAAAAATGCATTTCAAAGATAAACTTGAAACTGAGGACTGGCGTCTTGTGGTGAAGCTCAAGAAGGTATTCAACATTATCTAGCGCCAAAATATTGTGAGCATAGAGTGGTGAGTAACGGAACGGCTCGTTGAGGCAGTGATAACTATGGCGGTAAACTAATCAAACCAATTCTTAAAAAAGTATGTTGTGTTGCAATCTATTTTTCTTCACACAATTCTACATTCATCAGTTAGAAATGCCCTTCCCCAAGTATGTCTTCATCAACTTGATGGAACATAATTATCTGGAAAATGCAAAACTGATTGACTAGCATGGCTGAAGTGTAGCCCAATAGGGATCTCGAAAATTGCATGGAGTGTGATCTACCGCAAAACGAGCCAAAATAGACACAATGAGATGTATGGACATTGGTGGTATCAACACATTTATGCTGATCACAGTCATACAAGTCCCCAACAACACTGAAATACAGTTTTACAGTTTTCTGATGCCAACATAACTTTTCTAAAGACTACTGTAGTATTATAATTGAGAAACTGAGGCAAAGTATTATCAAATTTTCAGACATTCATCTGTTAATTTCATACTGATACTCAAATGTATAAGCATGATTAATCCATAACTTCAAACATATGTTATGCTGTTTTGGACCTTTTAGACATCGACACCACCAATTCGTAAGTGTTCCTTTGATTGTAAAACAGGAAAAAAGTTGATTTTTACCAGAATTTCTTCTGCAGCACTCCTTCTACCAAAGGCAGTCTCTGTACAAAACAACTGAATGAGATTAGATGGGGGATAGTGGTCTCCGCATCCGCCTAACATCAAAACATCCCAATTGCATTTGCATTTGTCCTCTTTATACCTGATTTTTGATTCTTGACTAAGTTGAGTAACCAACCTTTGTGTCATTTGCTCAATTTGTGTTCCTTTGAAAGTGGGCCAGTTGTTGTAAGCACTGCCTTTGCCTCCTTGCCCCACCTGCCAACTCAAGAATACCCTCCTTTCATTGACTGTCCATGGTGGCTATCTCTTAGTTCCAAAATACTGTTTTTACATTACTGACCTGGACCTAAGTCCTCAGTCACCAAAGAGTATTTGCCAGTCATAACTCATAGTAGCTGGCGACAGATATTACCTTGTCACATCATAAAGTAATGTCACATTTACTTAAAAATCTGACACAATGATGTCATGATGTGACATGTGAAACAAAGTAACCCCCAGTAATCAGTCACTAGCTAAGAGGTTACTGTTGCTGGTTGACAGTATTTTACAGCATAATCAATAATTACTATGACAGAGTAATTTTGAACTACGGGCTATTATTTACCTCAGTTTCACTCTGTGTTGTACACTTCCTGTGGCATCAATGTCTCTAGGGTGTGTCTCCCATTTTATTTCCATCCTCATGGGGTGGAGATTACTAGGCCATTACTACTGGGTCCTGGCCATCCATTTACATTGACCATTGACTCTCATGGAGGCAAAAGAGTTTGACTGAGTTTTGCTTGACCTTTTGGTTCATGTGTTAAACTTGCTCTCTCTTGGAAACCTCTGCTGCTTGTAATTTATTCCATCCTCTTCTTTTTTAACTTTCAGTGGAGTTTTGAACTCATCAGTGTTTGGTCACTTCTGTTAGTGTCCCTGTCCTTGTTGATGATTATTGATTACCCACCTCATGGATGACTTTAACAATGACAGCAGCCATCTGGATATTTCTGTTTGTGTCAATTGACACATTCATGAGTCCATTTGTCTGACTACACATCCGCCCCTTGGTCTAATGATCTACCTTTTTGTGTTTCACCTCTGGGGGTATGTAGAAATCTGGGTCACGACATTGAATAGGTCTGCTGACTGATTTGGTCATCTGTATGGAATCATTTTCTTTTGCTCTCCTTGTGTTCATTTAGCCAAGATCCAGACATGCCATCTAACCTGCCCGCAGTTCTTCGGGTGCCTCTCCTGTGATGCTACTTATGTCTTACTTCATCATGAGGTGCAGTCCAATCTGTAATCCTGATGCTCTCTTTTTCCCATTGGTGTGTCTCTGGACCCATCTGCATGATTATCAACAATTTGTAATTGCCAAGACATGGTTGGATGAGAAAAGGCTTGCAAGAAAAGGGTCAGGTAGTGGACAGTGGTGCATTAGAATTATGAACATAAAAATGGCACCGCCAGGAATTTTTACAGAACAGAACCAAATTTGCACCCAAACTACTTTTCAAAGGATGGGTCACCTATCAATGAATGCAAACGTGTCTCTTCAATACAACAAAACTTTGCAAATGACTTAAAGCTTAAGAACGATGAAGGTATGACAGTTTGGTAGTGATTTAGTTATACACCAATTGAGATCAAGTTGTCAACTTTAACAATGATTAAGATTGTCAAGTCAAGTTGCCTGAAGTCTTGGAAGTTTCTTGAGGCAGGACCCCTAAGGACTTTGTAATCTGTTCTAGATTACAAAAATGCTTTACGTATTCTCTTGTAATCTCTGCATCCGGGTCTACTCCTACTACTCCTACTCACTAGTGTAGTCAATTAATTTTTCTTGGTGATAATTACTATAATTTGTTGGGTAAAACAAAACAGCACAGAGGGAAACACTATTCCAGAGTTTGGATCAGAAAGCAAGATAAAGACATGAAAAGGGGAAATACACCAATGGCAATGCCAAGAACAACACAGGGCAGCAGGAAAAATAATGGTATGTGAGTATCTTAACTCTGGAGCCAACAAGAGTTGCTGGCAATAAAAGATTATCTCACTCGTCTCACATCATCTAACACGCGTTTGTAGCATGTGATTGTTACAAAAAATATAAAACCATAGGTTTCCATGCAAACATCAAGTTGCAATTGGCAACTTGAAAAAATATCAGCAAAATGGATAACCCAGTTTTGTTAAATGAGAACTCAAAATTAAGCTGATCTGAATTCACAACCACAGATCAGCCCAAATCATGAAAAAATGATGCATAAAGACTTTCATGGAAATTCTCTCCCTTTCATATTTTCATTTTAAAGAGAAATTATTATAATGTTGCCATTATTCCTATTCCTATTTAAGTCTACATGCGAGGTGCATAATTTTGTAATCTAGAACATCTTACAAAATCATACGAAGTCTTACATACACTGTAGGGAGCTGAGGGTTTCTTATTGAAGTGACATTGACTACAACAGGTGAGTTTTTGTAATCTACCATGCACATCTTACTTGAGGTAGATTATTTATAGAAGGAAAACGGATTCATTAACATATCCGTTGGTCAAGACTCAACCCTTTGTAGCCTTTAGACATGCATTGTTGACATACATCATTTGATATGACAGATGATAGTCATTTACTCACAGGGAAATTAGCAACTTTTACAACTTACTTTTTGAGGATACATTCCTTCTCATGAGCTTCCTGATTCTTCCATTTATTGGTCATGATTTTGTGTGGATATGCCAGACATAAGTTCAACTATTTTGTGGGTGAATCTCCTCCGCTTATTGTTGGTGATTTATCTGTGTGCGTGCTGGTGCATGCATATTTACCTGTTTGCGTGCATGTGTGCATGTGTGCGTGTGTCTGCGTGTGTGTGCATGTGTGTGCGTGTGTGTGCATGTGTCTGCGTGTGTCTGCGTGTGTCTGAGTGTGTGTGCGTGTGTGTGCGTGTGTGTGCGTGTGTGCGTGTGTGTGCGTGTGTGTGTGTGTGTGTGTGTGTGTGCGTGTGTGTGTGTGTGTGTGTGCGTGTGTGTGCGTGTGTGTGCGTGTGTGTGTGCGTGTGTGTGTGTGTGTGTGTGTGTGTGTGTGTGTGTGTGTGTGTGTGTGTGTGTGTGTGTGTGTGTGTGTGTGTGTGTGTGTGTGTGTGTGTGTGTGTGTGTGTGTGTGTGTGTGTGTGTGTGTGTGTGTGTGTGTGTGTGTATGTGTGTGTGTGTGTGTGTGCCTGTGTGTGTGTGAACATTAAGTACTGCTATTATTCGACTACATCTAAGATGATATACAGAGACCAGCCATTGATCTCTCATCTGAAAGTTCCCCTCTCCTATCCCAGTCTGCATGGCTCAGCCAACCACTGCGGGCAATGCCATTTGGATTGGTTCATGTTTGTGTCAGATCTGGTGGGCACAAGTGTTACCTGTTAGCGCCTTCTGGAGTGATTTCATATGGATCTATTGCAGCTGCTACTCGGAGCGGAATGTGGGAGCAGCGGTAACGGCAGTGCCATCCTCGGGTGCCCTTCTCTTCCAAGAGTGGGCCCTCTCACTGCGTAGGAGCAGTGTATTGGACCTCACTACAGACAAAGACATCCGGGTTTGGATGAAGTTAACCATCTCGGAATACTGTCAATCCCACTTCACTGCAAGGAGAGATGCCAGACGCCGTTCAGCAGATCTGGCAGCCTCACAGGGCATTCCATCCACAGAGTAGCAAAGGGGCGTAAAGTCCTTGCGCCTTTCTAGGCATGCTTCCTCATACTTGTCTCGCTTTTCGCGAGCAAAGCGCTCAAGAAGCTTTGCAGAAGAGCAGTTACCATATGACTTGGCATCCGTATCGGTGATCCGGACATCAAAGACAGTGGAGCGAGCTCGCTGCCAGAAGCCATGAGCGCTGACATCTCCTCGGGCCTCCTCTCCAAGCAAGTTGCCATTGGCCGTGTGGACGGATCCGGGTTGAGTTCTCATGCCATCACCATAAAAGATGAGTGGTTTGGTTGTGACACGAGATTCTCCCAGAGCCAGGCCACAAAGGTGGGCCCATTCATCACGCACATCATTGTGCCTCAGGGAAACTAGTCCTCCTTTCTTACAGTTGAGACCATGCTCAACCGTGAATCCTGCTCCACATCCATCACACTTTCGGGGTAGTCCTCTGGGGACCATGCCATACCTAAGAGAGATGTTGTCATGCCATTCCTGGAGTGAGAGCTCTGTGCCGCTCATGCTGTCCGGAATTGCTGTCAGCCAGGCGCCTGTTTCCATCATCCTCTCAAGCCGCCTCCGCACCTTGGGCCCTCTCCATTGTGATATATCCTCCACCACCACCTTTCCATCCTCAATCCTTGCCTTTCGTCCCGCATTGCCAGCCCCACGGACACATCCTAAATGTGCCTCATTGTCGAGTTGACTGTTGGAGACAAGTGACTCTACTAGCAAGCTGGTGGCCTCCGTTGAAGTCTGATGCAGTCGTTCTGCCTCTCTGACAGGGTTTCGGATGGCGAGTCCACCCTGTTTGACCCCTTGAGCAATGAGCAGATGAAGCTTGTTGGATATGGGATCCTGTCCTCCAAATAGGGCAGGGATGAACTGAGTCCTTAGTGCCTCCTCAACTGGTTCCAGATGTGGACCAACTCCTGGCTCTACTCGACAGAGGTATTGCCATTCAGCTTGGAGGCAGTTTACCAAGCCAGCATACGCAGACTGAGGGTACCTCATTGCCACCTTTGCAAGCCGTTCCACCCCACTGACCCACTTCTGTACCATTGGTTGCAACCATCGCCCCTGCATCTTTGATGACCCAATGAATCCACCAACGTATTGTTGTCCCCGACTCCACCTCACTGGCAGTCCAGCCGCGTCCAGGATGGCTTTGGCATTGCTTTCCATGCGCTTGGGACAGATGGCCCAAGATTTGGCTGGTGCAGGGAAGTACCCGATGCTGGGACCCTTTGCACACAGCCTGTTGAAAAGACTTGCCACTTGAGAGGCTCTCCCATAGATGGAGATGTCGTCCGCATACCAGGGCTGGAGTAGTCCTGGTTAGAATTTTCGTAGGTCCTCAGCTAAGCTGAGTAGTGACACTCCATAGAGTATCATGTCCAATGGGCAACCTTGGGTGACTCCTTCCCTTGAGAAAAGAAACTGAGGTTCTGTCCCTGCGGGTCCACGAACCATCAACCTCGCATCGTGCCTGTAGAGATTGAAGGCAAAGCGGGACCCTCGTGCCCAGCGATGCCTCACTTCCCACAGCATGTTTTGTCGATTCAGGTTGTTGAATCCATTGTCTGCATCAGCAAGAGTCAGAACAAATGGATCCTACAGGTCTTCCTGCGACTCCACAGCATCCTGAAACACTTCTTCACTTGGCGACGCCTCCCAAGGTGGTGTCTCTCCCTCTCCCGCCTCACTCCTCCAGAGATCATCATCAATCTCCCACTCTTCGTAGTCTTGGGACTTGTCTGCGGCGGCCTTTTTCCTGATGGAATGGATGGCCCCTTTGATGCCAGCCTCGAGGCCGGCACAAAGTTGCGTGCTCCCACATGCTGCCTTTCCCTCTCGTCCACACTCCTTCAGGACACACTTGGACACTGCCCGTATCCAGCATTTGCCAATGCCAACAGGCCGTACTCCTGGCTGTTTGTTGAGGGCAACCAGCCATCCTTGCCACATTGCACGGTAAGCAGCCCAAGGTGGAGAGGTGTTCCCAAGCCAGAGTGTCCATTCCAGCATCTCTTCCCTGAGGTCGGATGAGGCCTTACCGCAACGAAGCAGGGCACACTTGAGGAGTGCTGAATCCACGCTGCTGCAACCTGCTGCTCCCGTCAGCTTCCTTGCAACTGCCTCAACCACTTCAGGGCTGCAGTCGAGTGGAATAGGCTCAGGGACCTCGTCAAACTTGCAGAAGGCAAGACAGTTGGGGTCCGAAAGGTCCGGTAAGCGTTGATCCGGGTGCTTGTCTTGGAGTACCTCTATCACTGGCCGGCCTGAATTGGTGCAAAGGTCCTCGGGCCCAAGGACTCCTCCCCTGACCCCACCAGTCAGGTTCCGGACAGCTGTACGCAAATTCCCATCCAGGACAGATGAGTTGTAGCGCCGAGCCTCGTGCTCGTTGTTGGCGCTTCTGGTACCTCCGCTTGTTCCATGGAGAGCAGCGCTTGTGATGTCCTGAATCAGGGCATCATACTTGCCTTCCTCCCACAGGCGCAGCCTGTTCTCAATGCGGCGCTTGATGTCAGCAGACCGGGTGCAGTCTGGATGGCGCCTGAGAACACATGCCAAGAAACATAGTGGTCGCTCCGAGTTCCATCGCTTCTCTCGGACTCCTCTTAGCTCCTTGGCGTAGGTGGAAACCACAGCTTTTCCAACCTTTCCTTGAGGTGGCAGGTACAGTCTGTGTGGGTTGGCGACTACACGGTCGTAGCGCCTCTGCCACACTTCATCCTCCGCTACCCCTCCGTGGAGATGGCGACCGTCATTTCGATGGGTGGTGTCGCCATACACCTCCATCAACTTCTGGTCTGAATCGGTTGATTGTTGTCCCGCTAGGTCCAACACCATGTCAGGGTCTACGGCCGATGGGTCCTGTGCCGGTACCTTGGCCAGTACTGGAGCAATGATGTGCTCGACAGTTCCACCACCCGTCGGCGATTCCTCAGCAGTCCTCTCCACCTCCACCGTACTCACCGGTACCTCTCCATCTTCAGTTTCCTGACTGAGGTCCAGGAGGGCCACATTCCCAGTACCCGGAGTGCTGAGTCCTCCGGCGGTGGTACCGGGAGAGTTGGGAGCATTGGTTTGCTCGTTGGTGACCTCCTCGGCCACAGAAGGGTCAACAGGGGGGTCCTCTGGGGCTGGAGGGGATGTCTCAGCCTGGGACCCAGCATTTCTGGCCCCCGCGCGCGGTTGTCCGCAAGAAGGAGCAATGGGGGCCACCTGGTGACAGATGGTGTTGTCACCAGGAGGCACGATCAAGCTGCTGGCTCTATTTTTGCACTTCCTGCCAGTGCAGCAGTTGGAGCATTCTCGTCGCGCTGCTCTGCATTCGCAGACAGCGTGAGGGTCCGCACCGCAGGTCGCAAAGTGAGTGCATTGACAGCACTTTTGCAACTCCACGGTCCTCTGGCGGCGGCGATGGCGAGTGTTGGCAGAGGCAGTCGATCGATCGATCAATCGATCGTCGTCTCTGGACGGAAATTTCCGGATTAGGCGTGTCCTCTGTTGCGGCCGGTGCATCTCGTGCGTGCGCTAGAGACGTGGCGGCCGGACGGAGGTGCGCCCACATAGTTCGCACCTATTTGCCGCCGAGGCGAAAAAATGGGCGCTGATGCGTAAAATTACGTGCTTTCAGGCACCAATGGACCTGCTGTTTGGACGTGGGGACACACAGCAATCAACCAGATGAATCGCACTAGCAATTCAACGAAATTCCCAGGGGAGAAACTCAGCGACAGTGCTGCCTATGCCGTGCAAGTGTGTGTGTGTGTGTGTGTGTGTGTGTGTGTGTGTGTGTGTGTGTGTGTGTGTGTGTGTGTGTGTGTGTGTGTGTGTGTGTGTGTGTGTGTGTGTGTGTGTGTGTGTGTGTGTGTGTGTGTGTGTGTGTGTGTGTGTGTGTGTGTGTGTGTGTGTGTGTGTGTGTGTGTGTGTGCGTGTGCGTGTGCGTGTGCGTGTGCGTGTGCGTGTGCGTGTGCGTGTGCGTGTGCGTGTGCGTGTGCGTGTGCGTGTGCGTGTGCGTGTGCGTGTGCGTGTGCGTGTGCGTGTGTGTGTGCGTGTGCGTGTGTGCGTGTGCGTGTGCGTGTGCGTGTGTGTGCGTGTGCGTGTGCGTGTGCGTGTGCGTGCGTGTGCGTGTGCGTCGTGCGCGTGTGAAGCGTGTGTGTGTGTGTGTGTGTGTGTGTGCGTGTGCGTGTTCGTGTGCGTGTGCGTGTGTGCGTGCGTGTGCGTGTGTGTGTGCGTGTGCGTGTGCGTGCGCGTGTGAGTGCGTGTGTGTGTGTGTGTGTGTGTGCGTGTGCGTGTGCGTGTGCGTGTGCGTGTGCGTGTGCATGTGCGTGCGTGTGCGTGTGTGCGTGCGTGTGCGTGTGTGCGTGCGTGCGTCCGTGCGTGCGTGCGTCTGTGCGTGCGTCCGTGCGTGCGTCCGTGCGTGCGTCCGTGCGTGCGTGCGTGCGTGTGTGCGTGCGTGTGTGTGTGTGTGTGTATTTCAACAGCAATCTGTCACACAAATTATAAGGATGAGTCTTGAGATATCCTTCAGATTGGTCTTTCAGGGAAGTAGTCTGGAAGAAAAACTCGTATGATGGTAAGTGAACTTCAATTTTCATTCATGTTGAGCGTGATGACCATGACGCAAATGGGGTTTTTCAAAAAGATTTGAAAGCTTTTTACTTTTCACAGAAGGTGTGTGTACACTCAGGGAGCTTTTTCCCCTTAGACATTGGGATTTTTTTACAGCCTGACAACGAAAACAAAGTTGCATTTCTATGTGAACAAATGGTATATTTGCTCGTTTAATTTAAATGAACTACACACAAAAAGCATCCTAGCTCAAACTGGGTGTTCACTCTCCCATCAAATGTTAATTTTTTTGCCAAGGTCAACTTCTGGGTTCGGTCTCAATTCTCCAGGTCAACTTCTCAGTCTTGGTCCCCATTGCCTATATGGACAGAAGAGAGGTCAGATTCTCTCAAGCTTCAGTCAACTTTAGATACTCATCATGAGCATTAGTTAGCAAACCCAAATATGCACTGTTCTGCAGCAAAGCATTGAAATTTGAGATTATACGTCTGTCAGTTGGTGATGCCATTATTGCACGACGAAAAGATTCTCTGAGTTGACGAAAAACAGAAAGTTATAGATGTAAAAACATCCGTGCAAATGAGATGTTGGTTATCATGTTGTTGCTATGGAATTCAGATGGGCTGACCTTGCACCTTGCAAATCTCGGTATACAAGCATTTGACAGAGCGCATAATTATGCCAACTTTCCCCTGAATCACTATCGTTGCTGACTGCTTGGAGATAAAATGCTTCCCTTGCTATGGCATATAAAGATTTGGGTTCAGTTTGATATCCAGCACAATTCACTTGCCTTCTTTTACGCATCCGCTCTTCAGCTGTTTTCGCTCGTCGAACGTTATCGTTTATATCATCCCAGTCTTCCTCGTTCGTCACAGCAACGAATATCGCATAAGAATAGAGCACAAAAGCATTATCTACACCTCTCTCATTCATGAAGCTCAATATTTTCACGTATGACATTCGAGCTGTGTCGTAGTCATGAAGAACCACATGAGTATACAAAGCAAAGTTGCACAGAGAGGTTATATCTTGCTTGGTATTCTCTAAATCTTTCGAGTAAGCATTTTCAAGCAATATCTTAGCCTTGACAAGCAGCCTGATTTTTCGTTTCGCAACTCGCGCCCTCCAGAAAGTTTGAAGTCGCAAGACGTAGTACTCACGATGGTCCCTGAATAGCCATCCATTTGGCTTAGTCCACATGGCTCGCCTTGTAACAACATTTGCATAGAAAACTACATCTCTATACATCCCATTTCGCTTTTCATAATTTCGTTCAGCCCAGGTCCTTGGGGTTCCTCCAAGGGTATACTCTGCATACACACCGAGCTCTTTTGTTGGTGGATGGGCCTCATTTTGCAATTGCTCCCAAAAATCATGGTTACGAATGTCATTCGGGTTTGGTAGATTCCTCATTTCATGAAGTCGACGAAAATAGGCCCTCCCCGTAAAACCGCGCCATAGTCTTTGTGCAATCAGTGCCAGGATTCTTGACGCCCTATGCCACCACAAACGTTCCCAAAGAATAAACTTAAAATAATATGAAGCGAAACGCATGCGGAGAAAGGATTGTATTTTGACAGCAGACTGATTCTTCTTGCGACCGAGAAAGAATCGAAACCTGCAAATGCTGAATTAGGCAAAGTGGTTAAATGTTAATGTCGTTGTGTTTTTCCTCTGCGTACCTACTTTGAATGCAACGAGCTGCTGCTGTTTCTATTCTCTGTTGCCGAGCAAGGTTTGTTGCCTTCATCTTCCTAAAATGTGCTTGCAGCTTGGTTGCGCACCTCTCCTCCACTATGGCAGCACGGCTTTTCAGCAGATCGCTCAGCATCTTCTTCTCGGTCTCCTTTTGTCTGTCAAATGCAAGTTGCTGCTGTGAAAGGAGGGATCCAGGATGAAGTCGACGCACTACATTGCGCTCTCCATATTTTTCTCTCGCCTTAATTATTCGCTGGCTATCTATTGGTGGAGGAGTGGCTGATACTTCTTGGCAGCCAGTGGGTCCTTTCCTAGCCCACTGCAAAACTTGTCTCTCGTCAAGGAAGTCATACCATGCAGCACATTCCCGGTTGATCTCCTCGTACCAGATGTATTCATGACATTCATTAGTTGAATAGTTATCTTTGATCAAAGCCACTATTTCGGTGTGACCATTCATTTGCGCTTCGCCCTTCGTACGAGACGAAATTGTGAGCTGTAACGCCAACTTTGACAAACATGTCTGCGAATTGATGACTCTGTCGCATAGGACACAGTTTAGTGCACTCACCAAGGGTGTTAAACCATTAAAGTTCTTCCGACCCATCCGTCCATCATATTCGATCAATAGTTTCATGCACTCTACGCGATTCAATCTTGCTGCAAGATGAGCTGCTTGGTCCCCTGTTTGCTCGTCAATTTGGTTAATATCTACAAGATGTTGTGTAAGAATATTCCTGACGACTTCCGTCTGGTCGAGGGTAATAGCGACAAAAAGATGATTCATAATCTTCGCTCTCGCTAAGTCAGTATTGTGCTGATTTGGTGTTATTGCGCAAAAGTTTCTTCCCAGCCCAGCTCCTCTCTGCTCATGTTCTCATCTGTGCTAACTGAACAAATGAATTTGAAAATTAATACTTAACGCCACACCATGTTGAAACGGCTTCTCCCCAAGCCGACTGTTGACATGTACGAATATCCTGTAAACATTCAGTGTCATTTATTTGTGTTCATTTGCGATTCTTGTTCAGAAGCTCAAGGTGGTAATCAAGGACTTTGAAAGCGAAGTCTTCTACTTTTTGCTCATCCGAAAACAAGTTTTTCGACAGTTTCTTTTCGCTTAATTTGATGCGGTTCTTTTTTCCCCCTCAGAGCTTCAACCTGAATGACCCAAAGTGGCGTTTGAGCTTCACTGTGACTAAATCATTTCCATAAGCCCAACAAAGCCCAACTGCGAAGAGCTGACAGTTTGAGTTCACGATCCTGAAATGCAACAACCAACCTGAGAAGATGGTGCTGCGGTGTCGACGTACCTTGGCTGGAGACTGGCGCAATGTTGATAGAGAGTGTAGTGTTTGCTAGTGATTAGTAGTTCTAATCGATAAAAGTGACAAATTATGAAGTACACTACAAATCAGACTACATAACAATCAACATGATACAGCGTGTAGATTTAGTTTGATTCCAAGAATGTCGCGCCGAGAAGAGGAGCAATGACAAGAAAGCAAGAATTTAGGTGTCAGAATTCTTGGCTTTGTATGGCTCCAGAGACACCAAATGACAGACAGATGAGAACTTCCAGAAGTGAAATGCAAGACAGATGGAAAATGAAGAAAAGAACCGACAAGGATACCAAAGGACCTGTGCCACGCACGAACCTCTCTTGGAGGTATCAGAACATGTCATGATACCTCGCACTCCCTCTCGAGCCTAAGGATGGGTACTTGTTACCAACCCATCAGCAAGGATCGCAAGTGAGTAAAGGCAGGAGCCGGCAGACCTTTGGTGAAAAGATCTCCAAGTTGGTTACGGGAGTCAATCTTTAACAGACAAACATGCCTCGAGTGCACATGTTCCCGGAACCAGTGGTACTTGATGGCGTAATGCTTGGAGCGAGGCATCATGGGTTGGGGTTCCAAGCTGGCAAGGGTAAGAGCACCCACATTGTCTTCATTGATTTTGATATGCATATTGGCCACAGCAGCCATCTCAAGACCAACAGCAGAGCAGAGCGTTCGGATCAGGTCCACAATGGGAAAGAGGTCTTTGCAAGAAGTGCTGAGAGCAACATATTCAGCCTCCATGGTAGAAATGGCTATTTCAGTCTGTAACTTGGACTTCCATAGAACCGGGCAACCGAACATTGTGATGAGGTAGCCAGTTCGACTACGAGCACAGTGAGGGTCCTGGGAGTCTTCATGACCATACAGCCTGGCAAAATCGGCATCGGGGTAACCAGGGATCATTGCTGGGAGTCATAATGAGACCTTTGTCCATGGTTCCTTTGAGGTAGCGACCAATTCGAATCAAAGCCAACTCGTGGCGTCGCGTGGGGCAGAATGTATAACGGGCGCATTGGTGAACCGCAAAGGCGATATCAGGGCGGGTGTGGCCGCTGAGATAGAACAACATTCCCACCACAGCAGCATAGTTGAAGGTACCAGTGGCCGGGACACCCAGGGAGTCCTTGGGAAGTGGAGAGGTTTCATCCGGAGAGGCAGCCGCGGTGGAAAAGGACGAGCAGAGACCCAGAGCCTCCACGATGCGTTTGGTGAGGCCTGTCTGCGTGAGGAGGAGACGAGGAGCGGATGGGGTACCGAGAGACTTGACATCAACACCAAGGAATCCTTCGGCTGAGCCTTCCTTGCGAATCATTATCCCATCTTGCTTCAAACATTGAATTATATCATCAATATGCGAGTCTTCATGCGCATAGAATAGAATATCATCAGCGTAGCAGAGGGCGATGACGGATTTCCCAATGTAGAGACACGGATCTAAGTTGGACTGTTTGAGGCCATGACGCTCCATGTGGCGCTTCAAGTGCTGGAAGAAGTAGCGAGGCGCCTGACGAAGGCCATAGACTGAGCGATTGAGGGACAGAACTAAATTGTGCCCCCGGTGAAAACCGACGGGTTGGTGGATGAAGATGTGTTCATCAGGGCCAAGCTTGGCATGGACAAATGCAGTGGTGATATCCGCCTGAGCACTGCGGAGGCCAAGCTTGGTCAAAAGGACCATCATAGTGCGAGTACTCCATTGAATGACTGGGGACCAAGTATCAGAAAAGTCCACCCTCTCTGTTTGGCAGTTACCTCGGACACAGAAGCGAGCCTTGAAATTTTTAACGAGGCCATCTGGAAAACACTTGACGCGGAAGGCCCAAGTGCAAGGAAGGACTTTCATCCATGGTTCACGCTTGACGAGCTTCCATGCTTTCAAGTCGACCTCAAGGGTTTCCATCTCAGTGGGCATGGCTTCCCACCACCTATCAGCGTCAGCACTATTCATAGCCTGAGACCATGTGGGGTTATCTGGGTCGCTCTTGCTGGCTTTTGCTTTGAGTAGGTGAGGCTGGACATCGGTGATTGTCATGGAGAGAGGGTCATCAGACAGGTCCGGCTGAAGGTAGGTGGCAAATTCAGGAGACAGTCCAGTTGAGACTTCCATTCCTAAGGAACTCCAATCATCCTGAAGAAGGGAGAGATGTGCCAAATGAGTGCTTTTCACATGGATGGAGGAGTAGAGAGGGCCGTCAGAGGCACCAATATTGCAGACAGACAGAGGGGGCCGACTCCAAGTGTGGGCAGCCGAGAAGGCATAATCGGGTACAGAGAGAAGGCAAGTCAGGAAACCTGTCACCCATCACCCTTTGGTGAATGGATGGGATCTATCAAGTGCCGGCCCATCTTTCCAATCACCAGATCGTACCCGGGTAGGATAACGAGACCGGACGGGGGGCACTGGGGAAGGGGGCAAGGGAACTGGCAAAGAGTCATCGCCGACGTCGGAGATTGAAGGAGGTGAAGAGTCCAGAGAGACCACTCCCTCTGGAACAGAAGGAGATGGATGGGATGTACTTGGTGGATCTCCCTCTGGAGCGTCGGGTACGGGAGCAGATCGACGGGGAATGAGAGACATAGGGTCAAAAGTCAATGGCTCCGGACGGGAGGCAGGAGCTTGTGATCGCTGCAGGAGTTCAACAGGAGATAGCCAGTTGTCACTCAGAGGAGGGCCGTCATTGTCAGTACCAGACGGATCCAGAAAGGGTTCACAAGAAGTATGGAAAAGATCTTCAAAGCGCCGGTCCCGCTCATCAACTGTGTGGAGGGAAGGGACGGTGGAGAAACCATCGTCAAAGATCACATGATACTGGGGAGACATGCGCTGAGTACGAGGGTTGAAAACCAAAGGCACCAGGGATGAGTGTTCGGGCAAAAAACCAACAAAGATGCCTTGGCGGGCACTGCTGTTCCACTTGGGAATTTTCTTGCCATCTTGAAGGGTAGGGTCGAGCACTTAAACTAGACAACCAAAGGCATGGGCACGAGAGATGTCAGAGTGAGTGGACTTGACTTGAGACCACAGTTCCACAGGAGAAAGACCGTATCCATGAGGTGGGAGGCGATTGTGTACCAAATAGCGTACGGCATAGCAAAGGGCCACAGGTCAAGGAGAGACCGTTCCGTCCATCGAAGCGATGCATGAATGAGGTTTGTGCGTGCCATGTAAGAGATGGTCCGAATAGCATTCTCAGCAACTCCGTTCTGATGATGAGCATCGACCCTGCTAAAACGCAGCTTCTGTTGGTGAGAAGAGCAATAGTCACAAAAGAGTTTTGAATTGAAGACCCCATTGTCCGTATGAATGGACCGAATGGTGGCACCAACATCAGCGGCCTCGCGCTCAAGTAGCAGCTTTCCACACAATGTGTTAGCAGCATTGAGAGAATGCTGGGGACTGTGAAAGATCCACTGACTGGCTTGATCCACCGAGATTGTACCACCAACATAGCCATGGCGGGTGGAGCTATGACCAGAGTGGGAAACCATACGCCCTGGTGTAGGAGAGATATAATGATCACAACTAAAGCAATCACCCAAAGAGGTGTGACCTGCTTTGAGTGAGGAAGGATCGGCAGAGACTGAGCCGTCAGTGGAACAAAGCTGAGGCCGACGACACTTGGCCTTTGCAATCTCGCATGCAGCACATAGGAGGCAGTCTGTGACCAAGCTAGAAGGTTTGTACTTGCAAGGAAGCGGATCCCCATGACACAACGGAACAAGCTCAGATGGGGAGCGAACCGGTGGAGTGCATTTTGTATGGAGCAGGTTGTGAATGGTGCTCAGACCAGCATGGGAGGGTTGATAGTGCCAAAGAAGAAGTTCTTTCTGGGCTGGAGAAAGGTTTGTATTGCCAGCGGCAAGGAGGTTGTTTGACCATAAAGTGGTTTTGGAGGCAGTGAAGGAAAAACACCGAGTCCAGAAGCCAAGCTCCTTGTCGGAGCTGGTGCTGAGGGGAAGGACTGGAAGATTTGCCCGTCCGTAAGGCCCATCAAGAACAATATCGTTGTTGAGATGGAAACGGTACTTAGATGCATCCTGCGTGCCATGACCACCCCCAATAGAATCAGCTGTCAAAAGGCACTGGGGGCTGAGCAGACGAACCGATGCCGAAGGAACATGGTAGCCAGGAAGCTTAATCTCAACTTCTCTGCCATTGGTATCAAGGACTCACCAGGTGATGAGGCCTTTTCCACACACCTTATTGGTAGAGGACAGATCTGTGATCTGGACGTCACTAGAGGCATAGCCAGAACCAAAATCACCACGGCATGGGCTGATGCAACATGAAGCTCCAGAGTCCACAATGAGCGGACAGGTGTCAAAACCACCAACCGAGTGAAGTACCGTCTCCATCATAGCAGGAAAGACAAAACCATTCATGGCAGAGGATACCAGAGAATCATGACAGGAGCGAAGAGACACAGTCACCAAGGGACGACGCCATACAGGAAGGAAGCGAAGGTGGTCGATGCGCTCGAGAGTGAGCATGCGAATGCCAGCAATTGCAGGATGGAAAGAGGAGAGAAACACATCAACATCTGAGGGAATAAACAAAGACTCTTCACCCGGAGACAACGGCGGAAGGTTAGCTGTTGCCATAGGCAGGAGCCTGTCCTGCTGAAGACTAACCCGTTGTGCCACATGCCTGAAATGCCGTCGAAGACGCCAGGAGTGCCGACCAAAGTCGCACTTGGATGAAATGCCTGTTGGAGGAGGCAAGGATATAGTGTTCCACTGGGTGATCCAAGAGCCAACAACTGGAGAAGAGACATAGTCACCCCCAGAAAGACGAACCCAAGAGGAAAGAACCGAGTCAAAAGGATCAGGCTCAGTGGTTGCTGTAAGGAGGAGGTCATCCAGCGCTTTGCGAAGGTGAAGAGATGGATCCTCCAAGAAAATATCCTTGAGGAAGAGAAGGCAGCGGCATGGAAGAGAGCAAAGGTAGCACAGTAACCAACACCATCGTAAGGAGGAAACACCCCATCCAAGTAGCAAGAGCCATGAACATAGAGTAGTAATGGAGGCAACACAAGGACCACAGAGATTGAAACCGAACGACTAGCATACCACAATGGAAAACCCACGACAGACCATGTCTGCCAGGGAGATGATGTGATACAGGAGACCACATAAAATAGGAGCACAAATCGGAAGCCAGTTCATGGCTGCGTAGTACCAAGGAGGACAAATGCATAGCAGGGAGCGCCCTCAAGAATTGGTAACGACCACTAGCTCAGGATGGCTGGGGCGATTACTGACCCTATCCATATGGCACCAACAAACTGAAGGGAAGCACGAAGAAAGCAAGTGAAAATCCACGAACCAACCACCAGACATGAACACTGCCCAGCCAGAGAAAAGGAGTGTAGGTCGCAAAGCAAACCAAAGATAATTCTGACAGCTGGGAACAGGAGGCAGTCCAACCTCCAACGAAGGTCACCCCAGGCACGACCAGCAAGCTTGCACGCTAACCTGGGATCTCGGGTATTGTTGGCTTGGGATGGAGAAGAGCCCGGTGACTTCCAGCAGATTGTCATGAAGTGAATACCAAGAACTAGATATGCAAGGAGCTGAAAGGACCGGCCACCCAGATGTTGAATGTTGACGCCCAAGGCTAAAACAAAGTATGAAAACTGAAGTGACCGAGAGAGACAGAAAGGGTCTGGAAGGGGAGGTGGTCGAGGCTTGCTGGGATGATGATCCTCTAGGGCCTGCCAAGGCAGTGTGAACTCTAATTGGAGAACTGGCATACAGGAGAAGATAAGAAGAATGGAAGAGAGATCCGACCACACCAAAGCAAGTGAAGTAAGGAGTGGAAGCCAACTAGACCAAGGGATTTTGAACCTTTTGTACCAAAGGCGTTCACGGGGACCAAACCAAGACCCGCCGCCCATCAGTTTAAAAGCAAGTTTCCTAAACCCTCCGCAACCAGGGCAGATATCCCCAGGTTGACATCTGTGGCATCCTGAGCTGAGGCATCCTGACCGGAGTGAGCTGTGTCGTCAGACGGGGTGGGAGAGTCATAATGGATATTGTCTGTGGAAGTACCATCTCCAGCTAGGTGAGCATAGAGATCACAGTCAGTGAGATCACCGTCACAGCAGTCAATCATGGCTTGATGGACAGCGGCACTGATTTTAGTCTTGGTGGCAGGAGACTTGAACCGAAGTTTCTGACGAGAGGAGGAGGTGGATGCCTGTTGCTGCTGGATGCGATGCTCTTTCTTCTCCAAGGCGTCCGGCTTGCCATGGGCCCAAGTGGGGTGATTCTGTCCACAGGTAGCACATGTCTGGTGAAGAAACCATTCATGATACAAAGAAAACTGATGTTGGCAAGGGGAAGAGGAGGAGGAGCCACGATGATCAGCCTTGAAAATGCTAGCCTTTTGGTGGGAGCCATCCCACTTCTGAAGGGTGGAAAGTGCTGCATACTTTGCCTCTAGTGTGGCGGCAAAGCAGTCTAGCTGGGAGAGGAGATCGCGGCCAACGGCCCAGTCAGTGTAGATTGGGTTAATGAACCCAAGCTGTGACTTACAGGCTTCTTTGAAGTCGTCGGAGGCACAAAATGCCATCCCATTGAGGAAGTACTCCAGGAGATTAGGGGGTATGGCAGCAGTGGGCAAGAGCCGGACCATGGCCTTGAAGCGTGCCGTAGCTAGAGGCACATTTTCACCATCAAAATTGGCGAGCTGGAATCCAGTGATGAAGTTGAGAAGGGCCTGGGTGGACTCAAAAGAGCGGTGGTCAATCCTATCCACTAGTAGCTTGAAGAGTGTGAGGCCACCCTTTTGAGCATCATGAAGAGTGTCATAAGTCTGCTTGACCTGGACAAGGATAGAGCTCTCAGTTGACTTGATTAATACTTGGAGGAGCCAAGTACTACTTTCAATGTAAACTTCAACTCCATAGGTGTTGACAAGTTCTTGATAGAGGGCTACTTGGTTGAAAGATACCGTTTTGTACCCAGTGAGAAGGTACGGTTGACACAATGGTGAGGGTCAACCGGGATGTTGCAGACATAAAAAACATCATGCGTGACAGCCCAGTCAACCACACCATTAATGGCTGTCTGGGTGTCAATCGCCGACGACCCTAGATCAGTAGTTGAGTCGGAGGAAGAGACGAGTAGTCCAGCAAGGTAAGTGCATGAGGGAGCTGGACACTCACCAAGTCTTGTAGCTTCTTGCGAGAATCCGGCGAATTGCCACGGTCGAAACACGAGACGAGGATTTGTCCAGCAGCCACTTCTTCGTCGGAACGACGCCCAGCACGGAGGCCGAGGCTGGAGCGAAGGGAAACGCACGGCACATCTGCGCGGGGCGCAGCAGTAGAAGAATGACGACCTGGTCCGACCAACGAGGCAGGGGACAACAGGCTCTTGAGGGCCAGAGCAATGGACTCAGCAAGGTAATCGTAAGAAAGGAGGGACTCTGTGGACGAACCAATGGGGCTACAGTCGGTGCCGGAGGATCTGCTGGGGCGAGATGGCTTCGAATCAGAAGGAGAAGAAGGCAAAGAAGTCATGGCTGGAAAGGAAGGCGACAGGTTGTGAGGAAGGGAGAGAAAGGAATATATGACGATCAACCAAAAACATCCCCAGTTGACAAAGTAGTGGCAGAGGCGGGCTGGACAAGGGCTCTGAGATGGATCGAACGAGCTACACCGGACGATGGGTGCCGCAGATGAAGGCAGACTGGAGTCGCCAATGGAAGGTTTCATTTGCGTACAACGCAACAATCAGCAAAGAACTGGGCAAGAAGAGGTGCACAGCACAGGGAAGATATAGGTCTGGCAATGAAACAGAGAAAACCAGCACACCGGAGTGTGTACAACAAGGGGCGGAAGGAAAGGCGTACAACGCCGCAGGTCAGTCGCACAACGCCGGAGGCAGAGCATAAAATGCACATGGGAAGGCGTACAAAGCCAATCGATGAGAGGGCGCAAAGCGTGAGCTACCTTGGCAAACAGGAGGACAGCGTACAACGCCGAAAGAAGGCAGAAGGTGCCAAAAAAGGGACGGCGTACAATGCTGGGCGACCAGAAAAGCAAACAAACTACACCGAGGTTCTAAATGCACGCGAAGTGTGAAGGGGCTGCATAACCTGAAATGCAACAAACAACCTGAGAAAGATGGTGCTGCGGTGTCGGCGTACCTTGGCTGGAGAATCGATAAAAGTGACAAATTATGAAGTTAACACTTCAAATCAGACTACGTAACAATCAACATGATAAAGCGTGTAGATTTAGTCTGATTCCAAGAATGTTGCGCAGAGAAGAGGAGCAATGACAAGAAAGCAAGAATTTAGGTGTCAGAATTCTTGGCTTTGTATGGCTCCAGAGACACCAAACGACAGACAGATGAGAACTTCCAGAAGTGAAAATGCAAGACAGATGGAAAATGAAGAAAAGAACCGAAAAGGATACCAAAGAACCTGTGCCACGCATGAACCTCTCTGGGAGGTATCAGAACATGTCATGATACCTCGCACTCCCTCTCGAGCCTAAGGATGGGTATTCGTTACCAACCCATCAGCAAGGATCGCAAGTGAGTAAAGGCAGGAGCCGACAGACCTTTGGTGAAAAGATCTCCAAGTTGGTTACAGGAGTCAATAGGAGAGTCACGAGGGCATTCATTTTTGATGATTTTGTGGTCTTTCGGAGTGCATGGATCAGGATCTTTCAGAATACATTGATATTTACACCAATTCAAAGCAGTATCAACTACCGCCTGGCTCCATTGATGCCATGGTTTGTCTACATGCTATCCAGACCGACTATGTGAAATCCTATTTTTCCATCCTCGATCCTCATGGTCATTGTGCCAGCTAAATGCATTGGTCCTGCCAATTGTAGGTTGAATCATGACTGATCTGTGTGTTTTAAGGCAGATTGGACCACATAAGCACCATAATTTTTTAACACATGTTGTCCTGAAGGCATTCCTTGAGCCAACTCAGGGGAATCAAGTATATTAGTGATCAAAAAATTGCTGATGGAATGTCTGTGTACACTTGGAGTTTGTCTGTCACAGTTGACTATCATGCTGAAACTGCTGGATGAGTCTGGCGGTACTTTTAAAATATCTAATGTGAAAGATATGATAAAAAATGCAAACAACTATATTCGAAAGTGCTGGTTATTGATCACAATATGTCAACAGCAGAGAATGGCATTGAGTTTCTTACTAGGTATCTTATATTGTGCATTTTGGAACATTCCTCAGGTCTCGTTTTGAACTGGTGTCCATTTAATAACATGACCCAGATATGGCATTTCTTGTCAAGTGGTATATAATGATCCTGAGAGATGTCTGGCAACCAAGAAGGAGACCTCAATCCCCTGATGTTTTGAAAAGTTATTCCGCAATTGTGTCCCAAATCAATGCATTTAGATCCTAACTAACAATGATGACATATCCCTCTGACAAATGATTAGAGAAACCATGAAATGCCCCAAGACACATTTCATGGATTGCACTGCAAAATTCCACAAACAGAACAGAGAATTCTTTTTCTCCATTATTCAAACTCCACAGGTAAAATTCAATCCATCCAACACAACAGTTTTCCCATCAGGGATGCTATTCAATTGTATTATCAACTTTAATAGGTTAACAGGAAAATTGTGAGTGTGTACAAGTAGAATGTACTAATAAAAGTAGCAAGTCATACTGTGCACCTTAAATACTACTTGGAAGCATTTCAAGGAGCATATCTGTCCAATGCTGCCTAAACATGTCTGTGTTCTGCCAGAAAAGGTTTGTCTCAAATTTCTTCGCATCATGATGGTGATTTCAGATGTATGTTATATCAAAATTTTAAAAAATCTATGGGTATTTGAAATGAGCCACTATTCTCCTCCTCCTACTCCTCTCTCAACAAGACAGGCAACTTTGCCACATGGAAGTTTCTGGCAAGCCAAATTGATGACAAGTGTCATCTGTGGCTTTTTCAGCTCATGTGACTACTTGTCACAACCATAGGATGACCCTGACAACTGCTGGTGATATTATTTTGATGACCCAGAAGACCACTGGTGAAGACATTTTGATGACTTGGATGACTTAAGGTGAAGACATTTTGACGACCCCCACTATGACCATTTCTACTTTGGGACTACGCCTGATGATGTCCAGCCGACCCACGTGATGAGATTGACAACCTTGCATACAGAACTGATTATGACCAAGTGATGCCAAGGACAACAAGGTAACGCATCCACAACTAATGACCGTAAGTGATGAAGTGGCAAATTTAAGTGATATTACCTGACAAATCAAGTGACGACCAAAATACGATCCCGATCACACTGATGACATTCTGTGACTAACATTGACTATCCCTGTGATGACATAATGATGACAGTTAACATTTTCTTGACAAAATCTGACAACTCCATATGGCAATACTCATCGCCAAAGTTGAAAGTTTCCTGTCTTGCAGTGCAGTTTTTTTTTGCCTTTGACCATAACAGGTACTTCAACCATATACATATACATAATCACCTTTAAATAATTATTTTTTTGGTTTGGTGCACATGGGTAGTCGTAATGTTTTGATGTTTGCTTACCTTTAGAATTGTTTCTTTTCCAAAGTAGGTATTTTTTTATGTGAGGCACATGAGCCCACTTCTTTTTGAACATAATCAAGATTTTTCAAAATCTTTGTTGTATTGGAAACTGAGCCGCTTATCTCCATCTCCCTTCTCCTCTCCTTCTCCTCTCCTTCTCCTCTCCTTCTCCTCTCCTTCTCCTCTCCTTCTCCTCTCCTCCTCTCTCCTTCTCCTCTCCTTCTCCTCTCTCCTTCTCCTCTCCTTCTCCTCTCCTTCTCCTCTCCTTCTCCTCTCCTTCTCCTCTCCTTCTCCTCTCCTTCTCCTCTCCTTCTCCTCTCCTTCTCCTCTCCTTCTCCTCTCCCTTCTCCTCTCCTTCTCCTCTCCTTCTCCTCTCCTTCTCCTCTCCTTCTCCTCTCCTTCTCCTCTCCTTCTCCTCTCCTTCTCCTCTCCTTCTCCTTCTCCTTCTCCTTCTCCTTCTCCTCTCCTTCTCCTCTCTCCTTCTCCTCTCCTTCTCCTTCTCCTCTCCTTCTCCTCTCCTTCTCCTCTCCTTCTCCTCTCCTCTCCTCTCCTCTCCTTCTCCTCTCCTTCTCCTCTCCTTCTCCTTCTCCTTCTCCTTCTCCTTCTCCTTCTCCTTCTCCTTCTCCTTCTCCTTCTCCTTCTCCTTCTCCTTCTCCTTCTCCTCTCCTTCTCCTCTCCTTCTCCTTCTCCTACTAATTCTCCTTCTTCAGTGAGACAGTAATGTCACATTTGGCCAGAGCAAGTCCTTGCACAATCTAGAGACACTTCACTATGTGTGAAAAAAAATCTGTTTGATGTGCATGGGTAGTCATGATGCTTTGATGCTAACTTTCCTTTAAAATTATATCTACCCTGCCCACTAAACAATTGTTGACAAGCCACCATATATGTAAACCTAATACTTCCTCTGTTTCAATGAGTTTTCTTTGGTCTAGCTTGCTGCAACAAATCTTTCATCGGCTGCTTGCTGGCTGTTTGTAATACTCAATTTCAACGGAAATGAAGTCATATTCTAACATTAATGTCATTGTGTTGCAACAGAAGGTTTAAAGATGCACTATGAACAAAAGATATCTCTGAAATCTTGATATAGACATGCTGAGCCATCTTGCTTAACCTGATGAATCTCTGACAAATCTACCCTATATCATGGTTTTTAAGTCCTCACAATAAGACCCCCCTTTTTCTGTCCTTTTGTGTTTTTCACATAGATACACACCCCTGGATGATCTAAAACTATCTTAGAATGTTTGTCCTCATAAAGTACAACATGCCCATAGGTTTTTCTCCTCATAACTCCTGCTAGTTGCTGAGTTATGCTTATAAGCTTCAAAACTCACACACACAAAACACCAAACTGAAAAACAGTCCGGATCGTCTTAGTTGGTTTCCTTCCTGGTGATCATGGTCATGGTCGCAGTTGCAAAATGCATCCTTATGCATGCAGAAATGCATTTATTGAAGGGGAGGGCAATGGTGTGGGATGTCTGGTTTGCTTGGGCTTGGTGGAAAAAGTCCACCTTGCGTGTTATCTTGTTAAAATGGATGGAACGGATGGTTGTTGCATTTAGTTTGCTGCACGCAAGTATGCGAGCGGAGAAACTGCAAGTTTGCTTGATGGTGTGCTGTTGCAGATCACAGAAGTCTTCCTCTGTGATTCCCCAAACAAGAGCATAAGGGTACTCTACCATCAAAACTGTGGTTACTCATACGTGGAAACAGTGGAGATTTAATAGAATATTATAGAATTAAAACCACTCAAAACCATTCTTCATCCATTTGTTCCTCCCAATTATCTCTAGCATTGTAGTATGACTCTCTACTAGCCACTCAGGCACCACTTTGTGACTTGGTTCCTTCCTGACTCTATCTTCAATTCCCTCTCCAGCTGTCATCCAATCCTCCCATTTTGTGCATAGACAAGTATTGATGGGTTTGTTAATCCCAACGTCAACAGGCTGACACAAATAAGTGCAGAGTGCCGGGATGTGTACCACCTCTATCCCCATTGTCTGGATTCAGTTCACAACCAAACCCATCTGATGCAAATGGTAGGCATCAAGTATGAGGATGGGCAGTTGAATGGATCGATTGCTTGCGCTGCAGTGTTCCTTCCATGGCGTCAAAACAAAGCCAATCCTTTCATTCATCATATCCTTATCCATCCACGCCTTCTGCTGATGGGACTGCTTTCCTTCTGCAGGAAATGTGACAAATTCAAGTGCAATTAGTCAATTTTTCCCACCTTTGAAAATTAAGAAAAGTGTCAACATTTTTCCACTTGCAGTGACAGTTGCGGCAAGTGTTACATGCTTGGTTTCAGAGGTTGAGACCTCTGTTGGATTGACATTGATTATATTGCTTCGAGTGTCGTGTTTGAGTGATAGGAAAAATGAATGGGTGTCTGGTCCATATTCAGGATATCTTTTGGGTCATGTCGTTGGACTTTCACCCTCTTCATGGCAATGAAGGTCTTCAAGTTGTCCTCAGTCACTGCGAAGTGCTTTTGAGCAGTATGTCTGGCCACACACTGTGTGTGCCCAAGCACATGCGTGAATTGGTCTATTGTGACCACCTTTGCTCTCACAGTCTTATCCTTGAAGGAAGGAAGAAGATGTCCAGCCTCTTGTGCCATCATGCTGTTGGTGAGTTGGAAACCCCACTCGTGGATGGAAGATGCAAACTCCTTCATCTGTGGATGTACTTCTGACAGAGCACTTGGGCGACCGGGATGAATTTTGCGGACAGTGCCCTTTGTGTTGTACGACTCAAAATTGTCTGTGGAATTGACATCAAAGACCTTCAAGACCAATTGCTTCCATTGGTGATAGTAAAGAGGAGGTATCCTAAAGCTTGACAGGAATTGCAATGGGAATGACTGGATGAAATGAGCGCATCAATTTGCTGTGTTCTGAACCATTTTTCCTTCGGTTCGTAAGACCTACAGACTGCCAGATGTCCGTTCTCAACAAGTTCGGTCTCTTTTGCAATCTTCATGTTTGGTTAGAGGTCAGAACTCAGCAATGCAATTGGATAGTCAGAAAAGTGAATTTCACTTGGGATGGTGTTTTGAGAGGATGGCTCTTGGGAAGGTGCGACGAAAACGTGGGCAGTGAGTGGGGAACTGGGACCGATTGATAGAAATTCACCACCAACCTGATTTGGATTCTGGCATGATGGATCGAAATATGGTGGGAAATGGCGGGAAATACAGTACAAAAAATATAGCAAGTAGATAAAGAGGATGCACATATCTCTTCATTGTGTTAAAATCACTGGCTTTATTACCAGTCGTCAATATCATAGAATGATTCTATCATATTTTACCTATAAAATGCCAAGAGATATTACAGTTCATAACATGAAATTGCAATCACACTCATAGGTCATACTGTGCGATTGATAAAAAGTATCTTAAGATATTACCATGTTTACAACATACAACATTTCACAAGAGAATTTCCGAGAAAAATCATACCATTGAGAAGGTCTAACAATCACCTAATTATTTGTTAGTACATGACAAAATATGTCATGCAGACTAAAATATTTACCTATCTAGAAACACTTCAAGCAAACAGAATTGACTAAAACATTACAATTGAAATCATTACATCATGTGCCCCATTTCTAAAGCCTCCACATGACGAAAAAACCTGTGAGCCCACCTCTTACCAAGAGCAAAAAGAAGATCCCAACAAACAAAACTTAACACAATAATGATGGAAATCACCCCAACAAGCCCACCTCTCACAGAGATGAAAAAAACACCCTGGACAATCCAACTTTTACAACTCTGAGGGAAAATCACAAAATGTCTCCCCAAATAGATCATTTTTACAACCTCTGAATCCAGCCATTCACTATGTCTACTGAGGCTTAAGTGTGGCTGGAAATCGGATTGTGATTTGTCATAGAATGACTCTATGATATGGAAACAAATCCACCAAGACTGCTTAGTAAACACGCGCCACGGATTTTTTGGGATTCAACAAAATCATAGATTTGTTCTATAATGGCTAGCTGAAAAATGTGATGTCATCTATGATACGTATTGATAATTGGTTATTACTGGTCATCAATATCACAGAATGATTCTATGATGAATTACCTGTATACTTCCGAGAGACATTATTGCTAATAATACTTAACCACGATCGGACTCATAGGTCATATTATGCGTGTAATATAAAGTATCTTAAGATATTACCTATATTAATGATCACTCAATGAGATAAATTCCTAGAAAATTCATACAATAGAGAAGGTCTATCAATCACATAATTATATGCTAGTAAAACAAAATATTTCATGAGCACTGAAAATATACTTGAAACATTTCAAGCACACAACAATGTCAATTTTCATCAGACTGAAAAAAGACTACTATTGCAACCATTACATCATTTACCCCATTACTAAAGCCACCGGATGATGAAAAAACCTGTGAGCCCACCTCTTACCAAGAGTAAGAAGAAGATCCCAACAAACAAAACTTAACAACATAATGCTGGAAAATATCCCTAAAAGTCCATCCCAACAATCCAACTTGTACAATTCTGTGGGAACATCACCAAATGTATCCCCAAATAGATCATTTGCACAACCTTTCAATCCAACCATTCCCTCCCCCCTACTGATACTGATAGCAATCTCATACAGCAGCAACTTTTCTCGTTCTATCTGTTCCTCTGGCATACAGTTGCATCAATGATACAATTGATAATGAAAACATGGAGTATACAAAGAAACGTACTAGATGAGTTGAGGTTGCATCAATTCTGTAATGTTAGTTAAGGTTTTGAGTATGCACAAAAACACAGTTGCACAATGTGAGAGTCTGGTGGCACTTATCGTCTTTCATTTCAACATGGACCTTACGATAATTGCTACCATTTTAGAAGAAAGTTTGGCAACTATGCCAATTGTAATTGTAATTGTTATTATCTGTAATGGTGACAAAGGATGCATCAATTTAAAAAATAGAGTTAGTCATCTGAAACCTGCAAGTGGTACAATCAACTGACTTACCCAGTTGTGAACATGAAAAAAGATGAGCAATCAAAGATGTAAGTGCAGCACAGTGAAATGAAAATCCATTACAGTGTGTAAGATTTACAATAGGGTATTTAGGTATTAAGTACAGTATCATCACAAGATATGTGTGCACTACAATGAATAGACAATAAAAATAATTATTAGAACATTGCTGAATGTGCCTTATCGATGATCCATGGTATTCCTCAAAATTTATGGGCATGACAAACCCTACTAAAACAAGAAGAAAAAGTAAGTAACTATTCAAAATGGTTGAGTAAAGAAATATCCCTTAATGAACATGAAATAATGCAAAAACATTGTTACTCAAACCATTGGCAGCAACACACAACCTCCATAAATATGCCACAATGTGTTAAATCTGCAGTTACTCTACTCAAAATACAATAAGCCTCTAAGAACTGGTTGGCACCATTCTACCAGCTCTGTGCATGTTTGCACGGAGCAGAAGGATGACAGGAAGATGACTTGCTTTATGAGGTTTCTTGTGTTGTCTCAACTTTCTAAGTAACAACTTCAAAAGGAACTAAGGTTTTAATTCTTATTAAGCTTATGTTATGCCATTGCACATTGGAATGGATTTGTGAAATAATATGACATTTTTCATGTCATATTTATGGTACGCATATGTGCACCATATTAGCAATTTCAATTGGTACAACAGGTGTGCCATAACTTGTATGGCACACATGATATATGTGCTATAAACAAAATTGAGAGTTCTCTAATAGTGACAGCAATTGTTGTTCAAATGGGCCCCTATGGCCATGTCAAACCAAACTACCATATAAATCTATGCTTAGGTAAATGAAATGTCAAAAGATTCATTAAAAAAGTAACTTATAATGCACTCAAGTTAGCTTATTGTCTGTGAGATTTTTTTGGTATCTTTGCTTATTGACTTCCGTAGGGGGGTACTTCTTTCTTTTTGTCCGTTCGCGCAAAATTTTTAGTTATGAGGCAGTGGATGTTATATGTTGTGGATGTGCAGGTGATGTGTGGTGTGTTTAGCCACCATCTCACGTAACTCCACAACTAGAAGGAGTTATGGGGAGCTACACATATGGGCATGTTGCTGACAGTGAGGAGAATCTATTTTTTATGTTTTAGTGTTGGCAGGGTGGACACGAAGCAGAAAAGAACAAAAGGCACTAATTCAACTCCCACTCGACTTATAATGTTAATGACCTAAACACCGATTTATACGGTAGAGCTACAAACAATAATTAGTTAAGACTCCATGCTAGAGTGTGTATTGGTTGGGGGGCCTTGGGAGGGGGGGTTGCACTAGGTATAGCTCTAGAGATATGGGCCATATTAATATTGTACATAATATTTAAAAATTGTATCATACGGAGATTAATTTGTATGATACGTAGCATTAAACGGCCTAAACATGGGGTTTATGTGCTGCCAGAAATCGGATACTTGTTATTTGTCGTAGGCTAAGTAAAAAAGTGACGTCATCTATGATATTATTGAGCATGGGTTACAGGTAGACACGGATCTACACGGATTATATGACCCAGCACATTTTGGGGGTGTTTTAAAAACCGTGATCTACCGTGATATACGGTAGCCGAGTGGAAGTAGGTGGAAGTCCATTATTTATTATATTATTAGTTAGGGTGGACACTGTAGACAGCAGGTGAACAGCCTCCCTCCTCGATTGATGGTAAGGGAGGCACCATGGTGCCCTGCGACACTCCTGCAGACGCTATCTTCGCCACACCTGACATTCTCCTTCTCACGGTCAACCACCTTGTTGATGCCTGTTCCCTTCATACCCTTAGCTCTCTTAGTCTAGTTTCAAAGCTGTTTCGTGAAGTATTAAGATCGGATCAATTATGGCGTGATCTATGCCATCAAAGATGGAAGGGGAAATGGGGATTTCAGCAACGATGGAATAGGGCGTTGTGTGAATACATGGAATGGAAGAGGACTGGTGTTATCCCATGTAATTTTCGCACTTTCGATGGAAGTTTTTGGAGGTGTAAGTATCTAGCGGAAGAGCAAGATTCAAGAAGGCAATCGATATATGCACACGAGTTGAGAGAATTGGCGTTCGATTTCAGATTTTGGATAGGACAACCTAACGTCGTCGACGGAAGAATCGTCGTGCAGTCGGGTCTGTTAGAATCCGCCAGCAGGGAAGTCAGATTTGTAGGTGTAAGCGAACAGGAATCCAACGAATGGTGGTCAGCTCAGGGCGAACTTACTGGGCACCCTTTGCGACCTGAGGAGCGAATTCAATGGTTTCTAGATGAACGTTCGGGAGTGATTCAATGGGGAATCGTTCCCAATTTGTGGCCAAAAGGAAAAATGCGAAGGTTGGATTCGTGGGGCTGGGAGATACTGAACCCAAATGTAGTGTTGCGGGCCATCGACCCCTCAGATTTTTCACTTCGTTCTAAACACGATTTTTTGGTTGATAGCAATGGCGTCCAAAGAGCCCAAGACGAGGAAGTTCGATTGCAAAATGACCAGCGAGGTGTCGGTGGTAATCATGACGATCAACGTGACGTAAACTGTTATCTGTGGAAAGACTTATTAGATGATATCGAGCATGTTCCTCTCATGAATGCCCCTATGGTAAATGGCTATCCAGTAACAGCTGAAATCCCTCGAACTTTTTTGGAGCAATACAGAATGACACTTTAATAGTTACTAAGGCTTGCTAGTTGTATTATTTATCAACAAAAAATGCGTTATCCAGTTATCGACGGAATCAAACAATGATCGCGAGCTCATTTACTCAATCAATCAAGTTCTTTTCTTTCAAGTCTTCTAAAATCATGATTCCGGTCACTGTCAATTTCTCCCTCTCAAAGGAGGAGTCAATCCATTTCAATTCCTCGACTTCCGCACTGGCTTTCACTAGGTGTTCCAGCTCTAATTCTGCTTCACGAGGAGTAACCCGAAAACAAGTCATTCTAACGATTGTCCCGGGAGGTTTGCCGTATGCATGTGCTTCAAAATTTCCATAAGGTTCAATTGATGCTGCTGTATTGGTTAAGGTCGACAAATTTACTGACAGTTCTTCCATGCATTCTCTTCTAAGAGCTTCTTCGTCTGTCTCTCCCTTCTCACGTTTCCCACCAGGTGTGAAATAGACAGATTTGCCGACCGAACGAGCAACTAGTTGTTTCCTATTAGAGTTAATGCATATTAGGGCAAGTTTATCGATATAGGTGTTGCATACTTCATCACTTTGAACTTCAGACATCTTAAAACTGCTAAAACGGGGATGCAGAATAGCTCCTCTGAGAGGTGAAAGTCCAGAGATTAAAGATGTGCGCAGCAACAATTGGCAAGGGAAAGGAAGTCCAGATATAGCTGTAGCCAATGCGATGCTTCGATATAGGAGTCCACTTGGCATTGGGCTGATTGATGCTGTGTTCAGATCTCTATTACTCTCTTGCGGTGATTGGTGGTAGGTGATGGATGCATCTGACCTGGTGGATCTGGCTGGGATCTGGTTCCATACAGTTATTTTAACCCTCAAGTACTTCGTACTGGACCTAGGTTCTTGCACGACTGGGTTCCATGACGGGATTGGATGCCTGTACAACATAAACTAAACGTGAGCATTTTGTGTGCTATATGTACCTACATAACTAAAATGCTCCCTGATGTGCCAAAAACTATCGCAGGGTTAGTTTGTGCTAACCCTGCTCCCTTTGCCTGTCAGCCAAAGACTTGCCTTGGATCAAGGGTGGGGAGAGGGTTAACGATTAATCGCTACTTAGTTTGGATGAATAATACAAACGAACCGCTGCATCAATCACCTGTCATGGAGGCAGCCACTCTCAACAACAGAATGAGATGTTGGCGAGGGAGACGTTGGTGCCTGCATGTGCCCCGTCTGTCCATCACCCCAATCAAGTACTTCGTACTGGACCTAGGTTCTTGCACGACTGGGTTCCATGACGGGATTGGATGCCTGTACAACATAAACTAAACGTGAGCATTTTGTGTGCTATATGTACCTACATAACTAAAATGCTCCCTGATGTGCCAAAAACTATCGCAGGGTTAGTTTGTGCTAACCCTGCTCCCTTTGCCTGTCAGCCAAAGACTTGCCCATTTTGGAGACCCTTGCAGGGTGTTCACTTTGGAGGATAGGGAAAGGGCGGCATGTAGGCCCATCAAGGAGGACCGGTGGAGGTGACCAGAGGGACGCTGCATCAGGCGGGCCTCTGGCCAGCTCCCCGGGTTGACTAAAAACCGTCCGAATCCATGGATGCCAATGCTGACCACCCCATGTTCCTTCCGTAGAATCTCTACCTGTGATCGAATTTTCCATTCCCGATATCAGTGGTGTTATGGCCAAGGTGGCCTTATACCCCGTCATTCCGAGTGTGAAGGTATTAAACAAGTAGAAGACTTGTAACTGGGAGGAATAGGTGGTGGTTGCACTAGCCGTGGTGAACTGTCCATTACGCCGCTGCCGCGTTGACATTGTACTCAGTGTCGAGCACCGTTGTTGTGACGTCGTGGTAAGCCCCGCCTGCGATATTCACGAACTTGAAAGTCTGCTTCATCTGCGTGGACATACCTTTCGAGAATATGTGTAGTTCCTCACGTATATATTCCTTAAAGGTGGACCCTTTCCACCTTCCCATCTTCTGAATCTGTCGATCTGAGTACCCTGCCAATGACAAGGCATTAGCACCGCCCGACCGAAGTGAATGAGTGTCGATGCGGTCAATAGGAAAACCCCGCCCGGGGTAGCCTAGCGCGATGCCGGCCAATTTGAGGGCAGCACTGATATGACGATCCGTGACGTCATTCCGTGCACCTTTTGTGCAGTACGCAGACAAGTAAGTTGAGGGGTCCTTGTTGTGATGCCGAATGTGAATCACCCGCCGAGCCAGCGCCCTGACTGGGCACGCCACCAGTTCCCCGTTGCATTCCTGATGAATGCAAACGCCTTTCCAGCCGTTCTTCTGGTTGTCGAGTTTTAGGGTCGCCGACTTTGCGGTGAGGAGCAGGTGATCGGGGGCATTTCGTGGGAGTTGTTGTAGTTTTCCGGAATGGTCCGAAAAGAAAGTGACGTCCTCCAGTTTAAACTGGACTGTTTGTTTTGAATCATTGCGGGACCGTTTGCATGTGTATTCCCCTACACGCAACAAATAGTAAAATGCTATGAGGGTGAGATCCCCAACTGCCGCCTCGAGTGGTGTAGCCGATGGAGCCACTCCCAAGTTGCACAGGAATGTAGGTACGTCTGCCTCGACTGGTAGCTTTTTGGTGGTAGCAGGGTCACATTTTCGCCAACCATCCAGCATCTGAGAAAGCCTGGGTATTAGCTTGTCTGATCCGAGGAGCTTGGTGGGATTTTCGCCGACGGCCAGGGCAATCGTCTGGCCAACGGCCGTGATTGCCGAAGAAACTGTTTGAGCTGTGACTTGGCGGCCCCGGCCAAAGTCTCCGGATCGGACGCCTGCAGCGAATCCCGTGAGGAGTCTGACTCTGGTTGCGTAAGGGACCCCCTGAAGGTGAGGGTCCACTCCCACAGGTTCGACGAACTTGGTCCAGTGGTTCCAATGACAGTCCCTGTTTTTCGTAGACGCCGCCACTCTGCCACCTCGATATCCTTCGTCCGCAAGATGGAAATAATCGTCGTACCGAGACCGGAGGATAGGTGGAATAGTGTCCAGGAGTGCTGCGATGGTAAAGGAAACAAAGTGTTGTAAAGTGTGAGAAAATCGTCATCAGACCGACAATGCCACTTCTTAATGCCTCCAAATGAGCGCGACGGGATGTCAGTCATGGCGTTCTGTGTTCCCTCTATATGGAGGGTTGTGAGGGGAGAGATTCGATGGAATTGCATGCGCAATGATAGGACTCGAATGAGGTGCATGGCTGCTACAGAGCTCCGCGACGCCAACCGCTGCACCCAGTGGACGCTGGGGCTGTTGTCACTGTAGAGAGCCACCCTTTTCTCGTGAAGGTTTTCCACTGTGCCTTCGATGACCAAGAACAGCATGACCAATGCTGCCATCTCCAGATCCGAGTTCGTTATACTTCCAGTTGGATTGGAAGACGACATAATATCATCTCGTACCTCTTGTGGCCATTCGAATCGGAAGACCACCGCTGGTGTGGCAACTGCTTCCCCGAACACTACGCCTCCCACCCCTTCCTTCGACGCGTCTGTAACTCCCACTATATCTGGCCACCCATGGACTAAGTTTCGGCATAGGGTAGGCGTTGATACAGACTCTCGGAGGAACCGCTGACAATCTTGGAGGGCAGTGTACAAGCCGTTATTTCGCCGGAGGAATACCACCTTAGGTTCTTTAGACAAGACTCGATAAAATGGCGACATCAATCCATGTCCAGCCGGAATTGATGTGAACGAATGCCGTATTTTGTAGGCGTTGATCGAAACTCCTGAAATGGAATGCCAAATTTGGCATTCTTGCGTGTTCCGCGTAGCCAGCACTTAATTGTCTCAAGCAGTGCATCCCTTTTCCCTTCCGACAGCCACATTGTCTTGTCGTCTCCACTAAAAACAAAACCAAGGATTTCCTTTGTGACGTTCCAAGCTCCATCACCTTGCAAGAGTTTCTTGAATGACAAGGGGTCATCATCTGCGTTTGCTTGTGGCGGGAAGATATCATGTACCCCGCACATGACCGCGTTCGCCACGTGATCAAGTTGTTGGCGGTCGTGGGGATTACAAGACCAATAAAATCGTCAACATAGGCGTCAAGGAGGTATCGAAGGGGCTTGGTTCCAGTGGTGCTAGGAACTGCTGGGAGGTTTTGGAATGCCGGTGAACCTTGTGTTTGTGGGAGGAACTTGTGTGCCACTTTCGTGATCCGACTGGTGTCTCGATATATACCTGCGCCACGTCCCGGGCCGTCTCAGACGCTGCACAGAAATAAGGTGGGGATTCGATCCACCCCATTTGCAGCGAGTTGGGGACCACGAGTGTTGTGCTTGGTCCGTCATGTCGAGGAAGAACGTAAGAGAAATTCCATTCCTCTCCTTCCTGGCAATCCAGCCGCCAGAATCCATCCTTCACGTCCCACTTGGCCATGAAGACTTTTTCGTCGTTAGACGTCGATGCGAATGCATGGATTATCCTCAACAGGGAGTGACCAATTTGGTCGATTGCCCGGCGGCGCAGACTTTATGGTGTTCTCGTTCACTGATGGCACCCTTGAGCCATCCTGGAGGCGTAGGGAGAACGATAAGTCTAGGATGGTCCTGTACTTCCTAGACTTATGCGGAATCATTGAAATTGGTGAGATTTTCAATTCCTTGGGAGGGTTAGCCTTAATGCTGTCCCATTCGACTAGCCGTGCCTGTCCACTCTACTCACTTTGTCGTGTACCTCTGCATGAAGCTGGTCGATAGCGTCCTTCTCGAGAGCTGATGTGTGTGGACCACGGCGATGGCTGCTTCCATCTGTGCGTGAGTCCATGGCGTACCCGTCAGGACCGGGCATCCTGCCGTGGCGTACTGGAGCAAGTGGTTTGCCGCTGGGTGGTGTAGTGCCAACCCTGCGGGCACATTTTGTTCGGTAAACCGGTCTGTCATAATTCAATGGGGGTAGAGAGAGTTTCCTTCATGTGTTGTCCAATAGCTGCCCTGCAGTGATTGTTCCTGCTGCTTATTCCGCCGCCTTGTCTTGTTCTCCTTTTGTAGCTTAGGAGTAGTATGTCCCGTGACGTTGCTGCCGCCTAGCAGTATCGGTTCTCTGAGCCCAGTACACTCATCCATGGTGGCTGCCACGGTAGTTACCACACTAGTAAGTGCCTGTATCCATAGAGCAGATGGGTTGGGAACCGAGTAATTCCGATAGACAGAAGGGACAAGGGAAACAGACAGGAAGTTAGTGCGATCGTCCCTGAGTGCCATAAGTGAGGCGTTCAATCGAATTGAGTAACTTCGCATACCGTTGTGCTGTAGTTACTGTCATCACTGCCATAAGGCTTGGCTACCGTCGACTCGCCGGCAAACTGCGTGCTGTGGCTGTAGTCGATGCGTTGGACTGTGTCGCTGCCATCGTCTGGCTGGTGGATTGCTGTTGTGGTCGCATGTCCGTCGCTCAATGCTTGGCATAGAAATATCATTAGGCCATGCATACGTCTTACCTTCACCCTGGTCGAGTAGCGCTGCTGCGTCGTGGCGTGCTGTGCTCGTCATAATCCTGCGCTGTCGGCTCAACCGGTCCGTGGTATCGTTTTATTGCCTTTTCTGCCCTATTCGTCACCTCTAGGACCTCCCGCCTCCAGTGAGACCCTCCGCGATCCCACGTTAGCGGTAGCCCTCAGGCGCTCCGCTTCCATCTTTTCGATGGGTTGGAATGTTGGTATGCCTGTAGTGGTGTAGGAGGTTCGGTGGCGAGTCGCTTCTCGACGCCTGGCGCTAATAGGTTGCATAACGATGTCACGAAGTCTTCTGGGAGAGTCGATGCGCCGCATGTCCCACTGTTCCACGTCCACACACCCGCCCCTGGCATTTGCCAAGGATATAGGAGTAGCATAAATTGTTACGTCCATCCGCCAAATACTGTGGCAATGTTGGCAAGGCCTGTTCCCCAACATTCGCAGCTCGAAGCAAATTTCTGAATTGTACGCTCCTAAAATGCGTAATGTAGGGTCCCATCAATGCCTTAATTGTTGGGTGGATATCTGTTTGTCGGATCTGGATTGTTCTTTCTCCATGGGCCGATGGTGCCCTCTCTGGCACAGTGCTACCCGATGCGCTCCTGCTCCCACATTGTAGGCCCCAGCCGGAGGGAGACCTGGTGGTGGGAAGGTTGTATGACCATATGCTGCGCTCCGCGTTACTGCTCCTCCTGTCTTGCCCGCAGGGGCCGCCAAAGACTGTGGCAACCACTTGGTAGGGAAGTTTCCCATCTTGATCTCCCTGCATGCGTGAACATCCGCTCCGATGATTTGCATGAGTAGGGAGGTCGGCCATCGAACCTGTCCCGAGGCGAAATTGTCAACCGTCACCGTTTTGAAGAAATACTGGCGGCTATCATTGAGAATTGCCCAGGTTATTTGCCTGCAGATTGTCGGTGTGAAATTGACCGCATTCGCAGTAACGCTCTCAGAGTCCAACATCGTAAACAAGGCAAAGCAGTTATCAAAGAAATCACACTTCTCTCCGAATAGTACCCAAAGCAAAGCACAAAAAGTACCGAGGTCGAGTTTTAATTCATGGAAGGTTGACGCTGGGGGCCGAGGGTCCCGCTTTCCCAGGAGTAATGCCTCCGCCAATGTGTGATTTTTCTGAGTCGAGTCGACCGCCTGTTCCCTTGATCGCAGGTCTGCCGCCTCGTTGCCCAATCGTGGGCGACAGGCCAGGATAGATATACCCTGTTCAGCCGTGTTCAAATAGGCGGTGGGCGTCCCCGGCCCAAACTCCATCTTGGTGAAGTCGTCCATGCTTGCCTTCTCAAAGTAAACACTTCTGTTAATCTGCACATCATGGTTTCTTGCCCACTGCTTCATTTCCTCCATCAGCTGTGTTCTTTGAGCATCTACCTCCTTCGTACTTTTAAAATACTGCCATATAGGCTGTAAAGCAGCTTCACTACGAACGCAACTGAAACCTTTTAATTTAGCCATTTGAAAGTTGCTAAAAGGTTTGGCTGCGTCCGCGTTCTTCCCTTGCCGCTCCGCGCTATCACCACAGTCGCCTTGTGTTTCTGCCCGAAGCGCCGCCACCACAGCTGCAGTTACTTGTGCAATCATTCCAACATCCAGTTGCCCCTGGGGCTGGGTCGTTCCAGACGGCCCGTGGGGCTTCTTGTGGTAGCACCTTGACTCTGTGCGCCTGGGTCTTCGATTTGACCAAGTGTGGCCATGATCCTAGAATGGGCCCATGTGTGGAAATGCTCGGTTGTCCCCAACACCGCCGGGGTGACAAATGCGAGCACACTGCTATTCGAATTGGTGCCCGTCCCTGGCTGCGCAGCTAAGCAACACCAGTCCATCACTAGTTGGTAGGGTGCCGGGTCCCCTTCCCTCTCTTGTATCTGTCTGACGACGAACCTCGAGAGTTCCCATGGTGTTCGCCGGGCCTGCGCACAGAACATGACACAATCTGGTGGCAACGCCAGCATCCGTGGGCATTGCACTCTCGTTGTTGGTGCAGTTTGGTCGGGCGTCCACCATTTTTCGGCATTTGCAGGTGTAGCGAAGAAAAGGTCCATTACCGTGCAATCGACGCACGCGACCTGCTCTTCCCACCCCCATGCCGTGGTCCGCCCCAATTCCACTATCTGTGGTGTGGCTACCCTCGTTCGATCTCCCAAGAACCCCACACATTTTCCTGCCCAATCTTTCTCGGCCCCGGGGACATTCGGGTATATGCCCACAGAATGGATCAGGTGGATGTCGGCGGGACTTCTTCCTCATTGCAGCAAACACGAGGAGCTGCGAGTATCCCGCAGCATCATCCCGGAACCTCTTTTGTTCCTCTGCTTCCCCTCTTCTGCTCGATTGCCATTGGAGGAACGCTTTGATTTCCTCCTGAGTTTTGATGGGAGGGTCCTTCACGCACGCCCTAATGAGTGCCGAAGGTGTTGCGGTGGGTGAGGGCCTCGACGTCGCCCCGTCTCCCTCGTCGTCGCGCAGCTGTGCCGGTTGTTCCGGTCGATTTTGACCAGTTGGTGGCGTGGCCACAGTTGCAGCGCCGGTGGTGGCGATCGTGGCACCCCTGATCTCGTTGCGCACCGGCGGTGTTGCCGCCTGCACCGCCAGCATTCGTTGTTGCTGTTGCCCCCTGGTGCGGGCGAGCGGTTGCGGAGTGTCCCCTGGAAAAAGGCCCGGGTCCGGGAAGGTCCACCCATCTTCGCCGTCCCTCGTTTCAGCCTCTTCGTCGAAGTGCTCTGGTGAAGTCGCCCCATCGTGCTCGCGAGACGTGTCGGTGAGCTGGGATATGGGATCCATCGCTCGTGCTGCCGTGCCCGTGCGTGGGAGGGTTGGGGTGGGTGTCGTGTTGTTGTCGTTCATCGTTAACGATTAATCGCTACTTAGTTTGGATGAATAATACAAACGAACCGCTGCATCAATCACCTGTCATGGAGGCAGCCACTCTCAACAACAGAATGAGATGTTGGCGAGGGAGACGTTGGTGCCTGCATGTGCCCCGTCTGTCCATCACCCCAAACTTCTACAATATAATATTATATTATAGGTTGACGTATTGATATAAAAATTTGTGTTCTTGGTCAATATCAGGTCAATATCCCAACTACCACAGAGGTGGTGCAATAATTGCACCAACTCTGTAGAGACGTATTTTCACGGTGATGCAATTATTGCACCACCTTGTTGTCCTATTCCGACGTACAAAGTCGTCGAAATTTCGTTGGCATTTTGCAATGACAAAGCTTTATCACCAGGGGGAGGTTGTGAAGCTTCTCGCACTATAAAGAAAATGTTGAGAAAATAACAAGAAGGAAAAATAAAATCATGTATGCCTGACTTCTCAATCAAATTTTTGTGCACTCCTCAAGTTTTTCATTCTTCATAGTAGTACTGTCTGCTAGTACGGTAAACAGACGAGTGTACCAGAGTGTACCCATCGCTACGATTGATGCAAACCCTGTGAACATTTCATGTTTTCCTGAGATCAAGGCAAGCGATCGTTTCATCACGAACCATCATTCTACTGGTGAATGATCGTTTCATTGTTAACGATCGTCAGATTGCGAACGATAAGTGCCTATGCAAACAATACTTTCTACTCAATTGTCAAAACGACCACGTAGGATCTTTTATTTCGTGTTGTTCTGTCACCTACGCAAGCAATTGTTTCATCGTGAACAAACAATCTCTACGAGAATGTTAGTTTCATTGTTAACAAACATGATCACTGCCATTGCAAACAATCTTTTCTACGCAATCGTCGAAACGATCGCAAACGATCTTTTGTTTGCTCTTGATTGTTTACCTCGCAAACAGGCATTTTTTGTTTTCATAGCAAGCGATCGTATCATTTCTACCGGACCGATCACTTCAATCGCAAAAAACACTTACCTCCCCAATGATCGTTTCTTCCAGACCGATCACTTTGATCGCAAACAAATGTTGCGTTCACCACAAACGATCGTTTTTGACAAGCGTGGTGACACGCTTCGTTTGCAACCAATTGCATAGCACTCTCACCAGTTGTGCCTTCCATTAGAATCTTTATAGGTAGTACTGTTTCTTTTGCTTCATTGTGATCCTGTCATCTCTATTTTGTTTCTCAACAACTTTCCTTTATTAAACAGGATGTCACGGATTTATCACTGGTGATACTGCCTATCTCTTGAAATTTTGTACATCCCAAGATACTAACAATAGTCCATCTAACGTTTCAATAATTACAATAACATTTAATTATATTTGCTTCTCTAGTTACATTTTCATTCAGATTACCACTATTGGGTCAAAGTCGAATTGCAGCAACCACCCTCAGAACGCCCTCTGCAGACGTAGACTCAGATCAGGCGCTGTTCTAGTGTGGTTGCTGCTTTTAGTCTTTTGACAAAATGTGGTCAGCTGAAAGCATTTGTTGTTCACCTGAAACACTATCAGGCAGACACTTGCACAGTTTGTACTTGCAGGTATTCCATGTAATCCGGCAAGCTCACCTAAGTGATGCGTATAAGATATCAAAATTGAGGTGCGGCCAGAATTGAGACAATGAATTTATTAGAATTAATGCTAGAGTAAATTAAAATTATTGGTACAAATGTTTGGCATCAGATTTTCTGTTCAGGGTAATCCAGAAAATAACTTTCTCACAAATTTGTCAGTTGCTCTGATGTTTACATGCATCGGAATAGTACGTTATGAGGTGGTGCAATAATTGCACCACAAAAAAGAGCGTGATAGCACAAAATTTGTGGTGCAATTATTGCACAACCTCTGGTAGTTGGGATATTGGGTCCACTTTCAGAGATTTAATGTACGGTATCAATAGTTGCTCAGTATGCTCTCACTGCTGTTTCAATTGAGTCTTGTAACTAATACATGGACATTAAATGCATTAACAACCTACTTCTTCTTGTGCATATCATACCCCTCAGTCCATCAATTTTTACATACACGCCCGGACACACCAACCTTGAAGTGTCGCATTGCTTTATCTTCTCATTCTTACTCAATGCTCTATCTTCAGCTATCCTATGTGTTGATAACACATCTTACAATACCCTCCTCCTTTCTTTAGGTCTACACGTTTGTCAGTGCACCCATTGTGTACAGTCTGAGTATTATCATGTTGAACAAGTGTTGTTGTGACCTTGTGCTTCTTATGTGCAGTACCATTTGTCAACAGATTCAAACAGAAGAAACATTTTTCACAATTGCATGGTATCCAATCAATCTTCCTTGTCTAGTCGCGAGGAGGATTGCCTTCCAAGTCCTACCATGTAAAACGATACCCAGATCGATCTGAAATTTAAACCTACCGTCTTTCTTCAAATATTTTTGGTGCCAATGTGGACCTCTTTTCTCTTGTGCTAAGTTACAATAGATCACAAACATATGAATTACACGATCAATGAGCCAAAAGAATATGTGAAAGTAGAAGCGGTTCTGTTCTCATGGATGTGCTGTAATCTGCACTGTGGAGGTCATTTTAATCTACAGCTGCATAGTTCTCTGTGTAGTCAAGTTGGGCAAGTGGAGCAGGAAACATATCCTTTCCACTGCAGCCTCTCTTACTCCTTCTGACTGTATATATCCCTCTGCTTGATCCAATATTTATTGTGTGTAAGAACATGACTTGTTTACGATCCTTCCACGTAGTCGCCTGAACATAATATTCCTTGCACCAAACTTCTTTGCCAATGCTGCTTCACAATACCAACTAAGGGGAATTGATCCCAGCGCTCCAGTTGATAATTTATGAAATGGGATGTTGTCATCCTTGCGTGCATACTTTTTGGCTGGTACAAATGTTCCGCAAGACCACCAACCATATTTTTCAAAAAGAAACCTTGCATGGTTGACGGATGTGTACCGATTGTTGGTATGGAGAATACGACCACGTGCTCCTGAGAAGCCAGACTTATGGATCAACCTATCTACAATTGCAATTGCAGCTGCTGATGCCACATTCTCCTTTCTGGTATAAATTTCAAATCCCAATAGAACCCCAGTGACAGAGCAACAAATAGCGAACACCTTCATGCCATGCTTGATGGGTTTGCACAGCATGTACTTAACAAAGTCTACTGTTTGGTCATTGCAACGAATCATGATTTTGTCAATGGTAACCTTTTCACCGGCATTCCAAGCACAACCCAATCCCTTCATGATGACATCAAGCACATATCTGACCTTAAATAGGACATCACAGCCTTTGTTGCCTTTTCTAACTCATTGTCATCGTTGACAAAGTGAATGAGCGTCCAGACAAATGTAAAGTTATGTTCAGTCATTGCATTTTGGATAAATGTGATGCTTATCCCATATGGTGCATTCCTATAGAAATTTCAAATGAATGAATTGCTGTTACTGCCGGCATAGGCTTCAACCAATATTACAATATACAATCATGTGAGTATGGAATAGCAGGTAATGTGTGTAGACATAGGTGATTATTGGTGCAATATCTGGCAATGGGTGACAGAGCCTTGTCTTCGCCAAAAGTGATTGGACTTAGAATTGGGCACAAGTTAGTGTTGCCGTCACAATCAAGCCAATCTTTTGGCACAACTCAATCATGTTAGGCATATTTCTTGGTTGTAATGGCAACACAAGTAAAAAGAGACAGTGGCAGTATGTAGAAGAACAATTGTGCAAGACCAATGACAGCTGCAAATGCAAAGCTGGCACCCAGTGTTGGTCCTTATTTTGCACCACCGCTTGTGTCAGTATACTTGTCGCTCTGTTGAACATTATTCTCTGGGCCAACCTCCTGCCAAGGCTTGTGTACAGGGCAAGATGGCTCTAGCTGCTTTGCCATCTCTAACACATTGACTTGGTGAGGCAAATGAAGTCAATGAAGTATTTAGAAGTCACAATATCTGTTTGTGTCTGCTCATCCACAAGAGAATCGTGTGCACCATTTAAGTTGTCACCTTGAAATTAACTTCCAGACACCACCTAATTCAAGAGACTCTAGTTTACTCCTAGACTTGTGGAGTGGGCATCAAGAGTACTCATTTCATGGATATGTACGTGACATTGTTATGAATATTTAAAAAACCAGTGTTGCCACAACAGGGATATCTTCAGAAAGAGGTATGTGGTCCATATTTTGGTGTATATGTGGTCAATATTAGTATGTGTATAATAAACCAATGATCTTTTAATGTTTTAAGACAGAGGTATGTGGTTGATATTTTGGTGAATAAATAATCCATTTCTCTTTTAAAAAATCAATAAATAATGGATATGTACGTGATATTGTTATGTATGTAACAAAAACCAGGATCACCATTACGTTGATTGATTCAATAGTTGAAGACAGAGGTACGTTGCCGATATTTTGGTGGATATGTGGTCAGATTTTTGTGAATATAACCAACAGATGTTTTATGACTTACCAGTGATTATTTTGATGTTTCAAGTCAGAGGTATGTGGTTGCTATTTTGGTGCATATAAAAGGTATTTATGTTCATCTGACCTTAACCTGTTAAATACATGACATTGTTACGTATGTCACGAAAAACAGCATCAGCTCAACACATGATCTATGGGGGATAATTTTGATGTTTGTAGACACAGGTGTGTGATCAATATTTGGGTTGAAATAATTATTTTTTGGTTGTGTGTATAACACGATTTAATTGGGATGTTCTTCTGGAAATGTGTTGGGGGAAACCCTAATATGGTTTTGTTCAGGGTTTTTTTCCATGATGCAGCCCTCTCCAGGTTTTTTTCACACCAGACATATTACATATATATCAAAATTAAGGAGATCTAGTAAAATGGTTTTTTCTCTACAAGAGGAAATTACCTTGGCATCAACTGATAAATTCATTGACTGTTTTCAGGAAGCTGACCACATTGGACCAAAAATATCACAAACCTGGAAAAACCTCCAGAATTTTTGTGTTCATAACATTTTCATACACATTAAAATCTCTACACAGTGTGCTGATTGGGGAGACGGAAAAGAAAACTGATAAGTGAGAAAAAAGAATGCTGGAATTCAAAGTCATCATGATCAGTGACATCTTTCTCATTCATCATGATGGCTTTGTGTTTGCATCATCTTTTGAAGTCAATGTGACAAACTTCTGTCATTAGAAAATGTTAGATTCTCATTAAATAATTCTTGGATAACTGAGATGTTGTAAAATGTTCATTACAACAACATAAGTCTACATACGATGATTGGTATTGTACATCCCAAAATTTGTAAGAGTACCAACTTCACGAAGCCATCCTGGTTAGAATCAAAAACTTGGCTACCTCCTTTTGTGTTGTAAGGACGGTGGGCACCCAAATATGAACACAACATGTAATTCATAAAATATTTTATTAAGCTTCAGTAAATCTGCAAGAAACGAATTTTCATTAGTAGTACTTTCAATTCCTCCTTGGCATGGTTTCAAAATCAGATGCCTGATAAGTAACCAACAAACTAGACATCTTTAAGAATGTCCTCTCTCAAAAATAGGAAATTGTGAATTTGCTTTCTTGCAAATCCCTTGTGTGTGTGCTCATGAAACTCTGAGGTAAGCAAAAATGAAAACTCACCCAAAATGAGATTTTGAAAAAATGCTCAAGTTTTGGTATGTGTTGGGGTAACTGAAAGATTGGGCCTTAACCTTACTTTTTTGGTCAATATCAAATCCATGACTGGTTTAAGGCTCTGACTTTGTAAACCGGAACCAGAATTTTCAACAGAGATTGCACAGTCTGTACGGTATTGGCCTGTTGCAGAACAATTTTGCCTTTGTAGCCACCCCAATCAGCCAACCAATCAAATTTTACTTCAGAAATCCAATTGGGCTTGCACTGAATCATCCAACAAAGATCTCTGCTGGCCAATTCTGAACAAGCCTGCTTAGACAGCTGGACAGGACCTTTCTGACAAATTTTGGTGTGTGCCATGAGGTTGTTGTATCTATACATATCTGTTCAAAGGATACACGTCGCGGAGTTGAATTAAAAAGTAAAGGTATCTAAGATCATTATTTTCCTGCTGCTTAATCTGAATATACTTATTTATTCCTTTACAAAACAACAAAAGATTTGGAGTATACTTCATGGGAACCTATTATCATGAAATACGAAAACTTTGAATTTAACAATCAATGAGCTGTCTCCAGAGGACTGCGTTAATGCCTTATGGCCAGAGAGATCTGTATTATTGTGCTGTCTAAAATTTGATGATGTAAACATATCATGAATGCCAATGATAATCATGAAGAGATGTTGGAGTTCACTAGGAATCGTGCACATCAAACCCATGCATTATTATCATGGTTTGATATTATTCCGGATTATGGCAACCCTGCATGAACTATAATTTGCAAGGAGAAATAAGATTTGAGGTGTACATACTTTTCTAATCCTTTCAGATATTCAGAAACAAAGTGATACTAATAACAGTAGCATTGATTGGTAAATCTATGACAAGAGAAAGTTTCAGCCTTAATCTTCAACACAATGATCAAGAAACACTCAGCCATCATGAAATCTTGGAACAGTCCATTGACGGTGTGATGTACTAGATACCTGCAATGAGCATCCCTTTATTGGAATAATGTAGTTTGGCAAGAAAACATCCTAGTTAAGACATTCTAACAATTTCATGCTTTGTCATAAAACTAAGGTTCCCACAAATCAAACATTATATAATTTGTTTGTAACAAAACCATTTTCAGGCTTCAATGTTGATCTAGTTCCTCCTTCTCCTTCGTGTCACTCCCTCTCACTCCCTCTTGCTCCCTCTCACTCCTCCTCACTCCTCTGCACTCCTCCTCATTCCTTCTCACCCCTTGTCACTCGTCCACACTCCCCCTTGCTCCTCCTCCCTCCTCCTCCCTCCTCCTCCCTCCTCCTCCCTCCTCCTCATTCCTCCTCATTCCTCCTCCCTCCTTCTCCCTCCTTTTCCCTCCTTCTCGTAGGTTGCAAAATCCGGCAGAATTCCTGCGGAATTGTGCGTTACTCCAGAATATTTGCTAATTTTGACAGTAACCCGATTATTGTGATTGCGAGATTACGGAGAAAGACTTACTTAAGTACTTTGCTCAATACTTAAAGGCTGTGATGCCATGACATCATAAAATAAGACTCATTTTGACAACATTTACCGCAATATTTCCGGAACTGACCGGAATTACTGCAGTAATTCTGTTCGGTTACTGGTTACTGTGATTTTCGGACAGTAACCAAAATCGGAATTTGCAACCTAGTCCTTCTCCCTCCTCCTCCCTCCTCCTCCCTCCTCCTCCCTCACTCTCAATCCTTCTCGCTATTCCTCACTCCTCCTCGCTACTCATAGCTCCTCCTCATTCCTCCTCATTCCCCATCACTCCTCCTCCCTCCTTCTCCCTCCTTCTCCCTCCTTTGCCCTCCTTTGCATTCCTTTGCATTCCTTCCCCTCCTTCTGAATGATAATTACCTGACCAAATGAGAGTGAGAGTGCAGAACACATCAACTGTTTATTATTTTGACACTCCAAACAACAGTGTTGAGGGATGTTTGCTAGAGGTATCAAAGTGAATGCTAGGAATTAGAGTTAGTATGGTACACATTTCAACTTCATTTCTTTTAACTTTTGACTTTTTTGTTTCTTCTGCTTTCAAGAATGAGACTCAGCAACATGTAAAACTCCAAGAATACACTCAAATTTTTGCACCCGCCAGATATCAAAACCAAACGATATTGGTAACATGAGTCTTAAAAAGAATGCACCAAATAATTTCTCTCACATTCATTCAGCTCATCCAATTAAAAAGTTGAATACCCCCTCACTACCACACAAACTAACTCCCAATACTCCAACACCCTCTCCTCCACTGTCGAGAGAAGCAGCAACCGCAAACGCAGGTAAGAATTCCCCCTCCTTTCCCTTTTTTACAACAACATTGTCACAGTTAATAATTTTACTTTTCAATTACATTGCTACACACCATGCACGGGCCGGTGTATATCTCAGCCCGCAGACACATTTGCGACCCGCCGCCACCTACACCCTCTCCTCCACTGTCGAGAGAAGCAGCAACCGCAAGCACCGGTAACAATTCCCCCCTCCTTTACTTTTTTGCAACAATATTGTCATAGCTAATAATTTTAATTTTTCAATTACACCACTACGCATCATGCGCAGGCCGGTGGATATCTCAGCCCACAGACACATTTGCGACCCGCCGCCACCATCGCCCTCTCCTCCACTGTCGAGAGAAGCAGCAACCGCAAGTGCAGGTAACAATTCCCCTCCTTTCCTTTTTACAACAACCTTGTGACAGTTAATAATTTTAATTTTTCAATTACATCGATATGCACCATGCACGCGCCAGTGAATATCTCAGCCCGCAGACACATTCACGACTCGCCGCCACCAACGCCCTCTCTGCCACTGTCAAGAGAAGCAGCAACTGTGAGCACAGGTAAGAATTTCGCCTCCTTTCCTTTTTTACAAAAACATTGTCACAGCTAAAAAATTTTTCACTTAAACTGCTATGCACCATGCACGGGGCGGTGGATATCTCAACCCACAGAGACAATTCCATTGTTCACAGCAAACAGAAGCAGGCATGTCATATGACGATGACTGCCATTCATCTGTTAGGAACCTGGGTGATGTTGCTGAGGAAGAAGAGGAAGATCTTGTTATACCCCATGTCGCTTCTTCTTCAGACTCAGAAAACAGTGCTTCTGCTGTGCCAACATCTATCAAGACTGTGTGGGAGGCCAAGAAGTTTGAGAAGATTGTTGACAAAGAGGGTCACAAAATGTGGAAGTGCCATTTTTGTTGGATTCAGCAATCCAAGTGGAACCACACCAAGGCTTGGCACCATGCCATTGGCGGAAAGGATGTTGCTAGTTGCAAGAGCATCCCTCAGCGGTGGAAGGTTGTCTTTGGAAGTTTGCTGCCCAGAAGGAAACAAAGTAGGCTGAGCAAGTTTCTCATGATAGAAACCTTGCTGTTTCTACACTGGAGAAGGATGCTGTTGCATATGCTGCGTATTCTAAGCAGAAGGATGCCAAGCTTGCTGCTAGAAATCCTCGGAAGCCGCTGCATTGGATCTAACACCCACTCTTGATGAGCATTCCACTGTTTCTTCCTTTTCACAGCCCAATTCTCTAAAATGAAGCCCTAATGACCAATGCTTTCAGGTGGACTCATCCAAAAAATCAATGCATCAGACACTTCTTGTAACTTCTTCTGGAAAGAATAACTCCACAGCAGAGAGGAAGCACTCGCTTGTGATCAATCATTTATGTGTCGCTCATGCCCTTCCCTTCTCCCTTCCAGAATTGACTTGCTTCAAAAATATGCTTATTCATGCTTGCAGTACAAACAATTCTTATAAGCCTCCAAGCCGGTATGAAATGAGCTGAGACCTTCTTGATGCATTTTGTTGCCTACCAATGCAATCAAATGCTGAAGCTCTTGATGAATGTTGATATATTGACATGAGCCAAGGATACCTACTGGTACTCCTGACCCAACAGGCCCCATTTTCAGGACCTAGGGATAATTGCTATTCCCAAACAAGGGGAAGTATATAAAACCCAACTCATACCTTCTCAGAAAGAATATATTTGAGATACATACCTGTCAGGTATACACATCAGAAACAATGAGTTAAGTTAAGCAGTTGACAGGGGTCAACTGCCCAAACAAAGAGCCTAAAAATGTAATACTTTCTCAACTAACAAATTTGCAATGTGAGAGCTTCTCTGTAAATATTGGACACACTAGCCTCCAATATATTACTTGTTGTTTACATGATTTACATGACAAAATCGAGAGGATCACCATTGGGCAATCCTCATTTGTTGATCATTTCAATAGCTCATAAATTAAAACTCCAAACAACTGGAACATCCTTTTTTTACTTCCTTATCTACAACTACTTTTCGATTACTGCCGGCTTAGGTCACTATCGTACGATAGCCGAACTCGGTAAGTTGCTCGCATCTCAACCACACGAAGGCTCATCCTGACGACCCACAGGCGGTCGAACAAAAGCAAGGTCTACCACGCAGAGTACTACGTTCATTGCACGTCACCGTGCGAACGATTTTTTTCTTAGTCCACCAAGGAGTTCCTACAAGAAGCTCTTCTTAGGCACTAGCCTAGGTGAAAAACTACGAGCCATGTCCTCCGTGAAAGCGATTTCCAAAGGGCTTAAGTGGGTAGAGTGCGAACGTGGCGTTGGAGGGAAGAACTCCCCCATACGTTACATTCCTGAGCAGGATCCCGTGCAGGATGCCCTCGCAAAGGACAAAAAGACCACCTATTTCAAGCTGACTCTCCCCAATACGGGAAACGAGTTAAAGGTGGCAGTATGGGCGTCCGGGACTCCCGAGCAGTTTCTACTGCATGTACACTCCGCGATTCACGCGTGTAAGCAGATGGAGCTTGACACGGACTTCGCGGCAGCCGAGAAGGCTGTTGAAACAGCCAAGATCGAGGCTGAACTAGCCAAGCAGGAGTACGTGACGGTACGTAATGCTGAAAAAAAGAAGAAGGGCAATAAACAAGATTCGCCCGGTACGACTACCGAGGCTGTTTCACCTGCCCTAGTAGAAGCCAAGGCCTCGTATGACAAGGCTTTGAAAGCTCTAGAGGATGCGAAGCTCGCCATCGCAACGGCTGGAGCAAAGCCCTTCGAGCTTTATGGAAACCTCCTCTCCGACGAGGCACGTCAGCCCTGGGAGAAGATTATCAAGGCCCAAGTGACTAAAGCTCCTTGGGAGGACATCAAGGGAGTACCACACACGGAGACTCCCACGAAGACTTGGGACTCGTTTCACGAGTGCGTCACGTTCCACCTATTGCAGGTGTTCCGTCATGACGCGGGCGAAGCTCTCAAGTACTATATCACGAACACGTTAAAAAAGCCCAACAGGGTTTCGATTCGTCAGTTTTTTTGTCCGAGTAGAACAGCTCAACAGCTACCTCAAGACATTGCCCTGCCCATATTACAGCCCGAAGGCTAATCAGGCGACCAAGAAAGTATTGCCTCTTGATGACGCTGACCTTGCGACTCATCTATTGCGCATGTAAGACTGGATGATTAGAAGTGTACAGGGCAGTTTAGGCGGGAACTTATTAACGGACGAAAAAACGGCCGAAATCGCCGAAAATCACAAATCGCAGTCATGGACATGGGCGAAATCCAGATCGTCTGTACTGACGTTCTGTGGCATTCATTTGTCAGCGATCGCGACAGTTTGTCTTTTCGTTGTGGCCAAAACAGACGTGATCAGAGTTACTTCGTTTACGTATGTCAATAAAAAAAATTTTTTAGCCCGTACTTCTACATTTTTACCCGTTCGAATCCCGTTGTTGTAGTGTAGATACGAGCTGTCGTCGTGACGTAGCACGTTGTGGTGTTGTGAGAAAAAACCCGTAGTGATAAAAATTAATTTTTACGATATCTCAATTCCAGGTATGAAAAAAAGGGCCGTCTGTCCGACACGAAACATTTGGACATAAAGAGTGTGCCCTGTACAGTTCTAATCATCCAGTCTTATGTGTCCAGCCAAGTGGCAAACCCAGTATGACCTCACGGAGAATACCACTCCGGTCAGTACTAGGGCCCTACTATTGGTCCTAGAGAATATTGAGAACAATGCGGAACTTGATATCAAGCCCGCCAATACGACCAAGGCAAAAGGGGCTGATACAAAGCGGAAGATGGAGTCAATGGACTCCCGCATCCCCAAGAAGCCCAAGAAGGTGGGCTGGACCAAAAAGCACTGTCTGCTATGTAAGAAACATGGGGGGCTGCACAAAAGTCACAATACGCGTGACTGCCGTCGCTATAACAAGGACGGTACTCCTATCAAAAGGAATGGGGGCGCAGGTAAGCCCGGTTCAAAAGAAAGGAAACCGGAGGGCGCAAACTTCGCCCAGATAGTCCAGGCGGAGTTGAAGAAAGCTCTCCGCAAGAAGTCTTGTAAGCGCAAGAAACGTCGCGCTAATGACTCGGAAAGTGACAGCGACTCCGACGACAGTTCGTGAAGGTGCGGGTCGGATAGCACTGGGGAATTACGTAGATGTAAGAAACGTAAATTAAATACTGCAATTGACAGTTACACTACCCCCAGTCCGAACAAAGCTATCCTGACTAATAAAAGTCAAAATTCAAAGTCAATTAAATTAACTGTCACTGAAAGCAAGACATCAAAAAAATCTTGTCCCAAAACAAAAAAAACGAATTAAAAATTCGAAATAAAATGAAGTCAACGACATCATCTAACTTAAAAAAATCTTACAACACAAAAGTAGTCAGTAACAAAACAGAGCATACTGAGGCCAGTATTGACATGCCCGGTGTGAATTATAGTATCAATCACAAAAAGGAAGTGATTGCAGCAAGCACCAAGGACCGCCTCGGTGTCACGGCCCTAGTAGCCATAATGGAACCAGCGACTGAAAGTCAATCCGCAAGAGCATACAAACAACCTCTGCGGAGTCGCCCCAGTAACAAAATTAAAGTCCTACTGGACTCTGGGTCTGATGGAGACCTTATTTTCCTTCCTAAAGGAAAAGACAAGCCTTTTCCCTACCTGACTAGGCAGGTGCCAAAGTCTTGGCATACGTCAAATGGGAGCTTCCAGACAACTGGAAGAGGTAAGATCAGAGTCAAATTCTTTGAGTACTCCAATTCCAAGGAGTATCTCCTACAACCTGACATTGTGGAATACAAGGAAGATGACATGACCAAACCAGGGTTTGACCTCATTCTAGGTAGTAATACCTTGAAAGAGTTAGGAATTGTCCTAGACTTTCGGACAAAAGAAATTACAGTGGATGACATCTCACTGCCAATGAGAGACATCAACAAATTAAAGACAAGAGCAACTGTGGAAAAAGCTTGGACTATGAACAATAGCATCTACCAAGAGACATCCAAGGAACCACAGAGTACTCTGGAGGCAACAAAACGCCTCATAAAAATACTAGACGCTAAGTATGAAAAAGCGGATCTCAGGGCAATTGTCAGAGACAACTGCACACACCTAAGTGGCCCAGAACAAGCAAGGTTACTGGAGCTCCTACAAGAGTTTGAGGAGTTATTTAGTGGGAAACTAGGTGACTGGGATTGTAAGCCGGTCTCCCTCCAGTTGAAGGAAGGAGCACAGCCATACCATGGCAGGCCTTTTCCCATACCCAAGAAGCACATAGAAATCACAAAAAGAGAGGTACAAAGACTATGTGACTTAGGGGTACTTAAATGGCAAGATGATTCTGAATGGGCATCACCCACATTCATCATACCCAAGAAGGACAACACCGTTCGGGTTGTCAGCGATTTTAGGGAAGTAAATAAACGTATAGTGAGAAAACCGTTTCCTATTCCCAAAATCAGCACTGTTCTACAGGAACTAGAAGGCTTTACATATGCCACAGCCCTTGACCTAAACATGGGCTATTACACCATTAGATTGGATCCAGATGCGTCCAAAATATGCACCATTATCTTTCCGTGGGGTAAGTACTCTTACCTACGGTTACCAATGGGTGTTGCATGTTCTCCCGACATCTTCCAAGCTAAGATGTCTGAGCTAATGGCAACCCTTGAGTTCGTCCGAACTTATCTTGATGATTTACTATGCATCAGCAAGGGTAACCTAGAAGATCACCTTACAAAACTCAGAAGGGTCTTCATTAGGTTGCGAGACGCAGGCTTGACCGTCAATGCGCGCAAGTCATCTTTCTGTGCCATGGAAACAGAATACCTAGGATATGTGCTATCCAGAGATGGTATAAAACCACAACCAAAAAAAGTACAGGCAATCCTCGCATTAACACCGCCTCAAAATGTTAAACAGCTCCGTAGGTTTCTGGGCATGGTCCAGTACTACAGAGACATTTGGGCAAGACGCAGTGAAATACTTGCACCATTAACCAACTTAGTTGGTGAATGTGGACACACCAAAGTCACAAGGGCTAACAAAACCAAGAAAAAGCCGTGGCATTGGGATGACATCCATCAGCAAGCATTCGACACTGTAAAGGCAACTATCGCTCGCGATGTTACCTTGGCCTACCCTGACTATTCCCAGGGATTTGAGATTTACACAGATAGCTCCAAATTTCAATTGGGCGCTGTGATTACTCAAAACAACAGGCCGCTGGCGTTCTTCAGCAGAAAACTGAGTCCGACGCAGCAAAAGTATAGCGTGACCGAACAAGAACTACTGGCCATAGTAGAAACATTAAAAGAGTTCAAAGGCATGCTTTGGGGACAACAGATTACGGTCTACACTGACCACAAAAATCTAATGCAGGATGCTCTAGGTCTGACCTCTGATCGAGTGTACCGCTGGAGATTACTCTTAGAAGAGTATGGCCCCACCATCGTGTATATCAAAGGCATCCACAATACAGTTGCGGATGCCATCTCACGACTGGACTATGGACCCGTCACGGATGACAGGTCAACTTGGATGACTTTCGCCCAGTGTTGGTGCTACCATAACACAGCACAGCCAGAAGCATCCCAAGCAACCACCCAGGAATCCATGAACCAGGTGTTTGCTAATCGCAACGAAGAGGACTCCATCTATCCACTCACAACCAGAGAGATAGCGGAGGCACAACAAGAAGATGACAGCCTTCTCGACAAAGGCTACTCAACTCAGTTAGTTGAGAATATTAAAGTACTCTGCAAGGATGGCAAAATGGTTATTCCAAAAAGCCTCCAACACCGTGCCGTAGCTTGGTTCCACCATTACCTACAGCACCCCGGGACCACACGTCTCGAAGAAACTCTTCGTTTGTCGATGTATTGGAAAGGTCTCAGAACGACAGTCCAATCACACGTCAAAAAGTGTCACAGTTGCCAGGTGAACAAGCGCAGGCAGTTAAAATACGGAAAACTGCCACCAAAACTTGCAATCACCAACCCCTGGGAGGCATTATGTGTGGACCTCATAGGACCGTACACCCTCAAAGGCAAGGACAAGACACAAATTGACTTCATGTGCGTCACAATGATCGATCCTGCAACAAGCTGGTTCGAAATTGTAGAGTTGCCGGTATCACAGCTCCAGCAGCTTGATATTCCCACGGGTACAAAGGGGCAAAGGAGCAAAGACGCACATGTCCAAGAGCAACAACCCTACTTTGACAAGACGTCAGCAACAGTAGGTAATTTAGTTAATAGGACCTGGTTTAGCCGTTACCCACGTAGTCAATATATTATCTACGACAATGGAAGTGAATTTAAACTTCACTTCGAGACCCTCTGTGAATCATACGGTCTGAAGCGTTAGCCAACCAGTGTCAAAAACCCTCAAGCGAACGCAATACTTGAGCGGGTGCATCAAACAATCATGGCGATGCTCCGCACAGCTGAAATCGATATGGCCGATACCATCAGCGAGAGTGACATTGCTGACTTTCTCACAAATGCCGCATGGGCCGTTCGCTCCACCTATCACACAGTACTAAAGACTTCACCAGGCGCAGCTATCTTTGGAAGGGACATGTTGTTTGACGTCCCCTACATTGCTGACTGGTCCAAAATAGGGGAATATAGACAACGGCAGACAGACCGTAACACAAGACGGGAGAATGCATCTCGCGTAGACTGGGACTACCAACCCGGTGACAAAGTACTGCTGCAAAAAGATGGTATCCTCCGCAAAACAGAAAGCCGGTATGAAAGTGATCCTTGGACTATCACGTCAGTTCATACGAATGGCACAATAAGGGTTCAACGCGGAACTAAGTCCGAGCGACTTAACATTAGGAGAGTTACACCTTATTTCGAATAAACTAGACAGACTTGTACCTTACCCCTTTTCTCCTACTCAGACTTACGCTTCGTCATTGCTACACCATCTTTTTTTCCTCTTCGCGGTTTTTCTTTTTTCCCAAGAGGTTTTCTTTTTCGTGGGCATTGACACCTTATCGCTCCATTCGTGGGGGCGAGTGACATGAGCCAAGGATACCTACTGGTACTCCTGACCCAACAGGCCCCATTTTCAGGACCTAGGGATAATTGCTATTCCCAAACAAGGGGAAGTATATAAAACCCAACTCATACCTTCTCAGAAAGAATATATTTGAGATACATACCTGTCAGGTATACACATCAGAAACAATGAGTTAAGTTAAGCAGTTGACAGGGGTCAACTGCCCAAACAAAGAGCCTAAAAATGTAATACTTTCTCAACTAACAAATTTGCAATGTGAGAGCTTCTCTGTAAATATTGGACACACTAGCCTCCAATATATTACTTGTTGTTTACATGATTTACATGACAAAATCGAGAGGATCACAATTGGGCAATCCTCATTTGTTGATCATTTCAATAGCTCATAAATTAAAACTCCAAACAACTGGAACATCCTTTTTTTACTTCCTTATCTACAACTACTTTTCGATTACTGCCGGCTTAGGTCATATATTTGGATTATGAATATTTGGTGATGGTGCAATGATTGTCAAGGTTCCAATGATGAACATCCTTGCCTGTTCGGCTGGTAATCCTAGTTGTGTTCTCGATGTTATTGATTGTACTGATAATGTTTCTGTAGGGTACAAGAAAGATGCTTTTTGATTTGCCAGCAGATGTTGACTCTCATGTGGTGGATTCATCCAGAAAATAAGTTGTTTGATTTAATTGCATTTGATGGTGCCGCAAATGTTCAAAAAGCCGGCGCCTTAATAAAGCAACATTTTCCACTCTGTACTGTCATTGTCCAAACAGAACACACTGTCTGACTTCTGTTTGGGAAGGTCATGGCTGTCAGACCAATGCAAGAGGTGTGCCAGTTTGCAAAGTTGGTGAGTAATGTTGTCCATCTTCTAACTGTATCCAACGTTAGTATTAACTGCCATTTTATCTTTCTATTACAAAAGCTCAGAAATGTATTTGGATCAACCCGTCATGCTCCCCACGCAGTGTTCAAGAAGATTTCCAAGGTTCACAACAACGGTAGGATTCTGCAGTTCATTGAATCATTGTACAGGATGGGAGGGGAGGCACTACAGCTATTGAGGATTCTTCAATTGAAGGGCACAATTATGGAGTCTGTCATGAATAAAGTTTTCATTGAATGCAAGAAGTTTCTTTTCATTGGTCACATTGTGAAGCATGATGGATTTTGGGATCTCCTCCTTATCATTTGTCAACTGTGGTACCCTCTTTTTAGATTATTGAGGCTTGCGGACATGAGGGGTGGTATTGACAAGGTAAAGTATTATGTTTGTCAGGTTGATCAACAAATGGAATCTGGTTTGCAGAATGTGTTGAAGAAATGGAGTGCTCCTAACTGCCCAGCAGATAAAATTCTGTCCAAATCAATGAGAAAATGAGACAACAGTAAGGATGGAAATCTGAAGACTGAGGGATTGGACAGCAAATGAGACAATAGGAATGGTAAGTTAGTTTATTTCTGTTAAGAATCTTCAATGTATGGGACCTCACTGTTATCATTCTTTATCAGAGTCAGGCTCAGATTCAGATTCACAGGAAGATTCTACCTTTGAACAAGAGGAGGAATCAGATTGACATAGGCCACGGATCACACTGGCCTGAAACATGCTATCTGGCCTGGGAATCAAACCCAGGACCAAATAAAAATAGGATCATGTGAACATCATGATCCACGCAATAACATGACCACCGCCATGTGGAACTTGTCCAACAGACAACGGACGACGGCCAGACCGATCGAACGATGGACGACGGTCAGACCGTTCGAAAATTTGATTGCTCAACTTGAACAGATCTGAAAGATTTGACTGTTCAACTTGAACAGATCTGATCGCACCACATCAAGATCCTGGCAGCATACCAGGACCATGTAAAATCCCACATAGGAGTTAATTCCAGCTCAGTGGTGCTCTGTAGAAACTCTGTAGACACAATACTACAGAGGCGCAATTATCATGTAAATTACATGATAAACCCATGATAATTGATGATCATCAATTATCATTTTTGAGTAGATTTTAAGCTCATAATTTCAATTCATCAATTGCCAACACATCCTACCATTTTATTCCTACATTAATATTTTCACATCCAACTGGCTTAGGTCACTATCAGCTGATAGCCGTGGCGTGAGACCTTCCCACGCAGAGCCATCTATACATCCATCGAGTTACTGCTTGTCTTCACTGCAGAACAATCATTCTTGGGACGACGAGGTAAGGATTTTTTTCTCCACGTCGTACCCATACTCAGTCAACCTTCTTCATCATAGAGGCAGAGCGTATCTATGCCCAACCAGCAAGACCAACGTACCATCACGTTGTCCCGTACAAGTGCGCCAAAGAGTTTTTTCAAGGCCCTGTTTGTTGGGACCCCTCTTGGAAGAGCCCTTGATAACCTCAAGATGAGCAAGGCAGTCCCGGATGGACTCAAGCCCCAAGAGTGTGAGCGTGGAAGCGGTTGGGTAAAACCGCCCATCCCCTACATTCCAGAGAAGGATGACCTACAAGAGGCAGTTGAATCAACTGCCACGATCAAGCTCACCCTACCCACCAAGGTGGAGCTAAGGGTGTCCGTGTGGTCACGCGGTACCCCAGAGAAGTTCCTAGTGCACGTCCAACAAGCGATCGCAGCCATTAAGGCAAAAGGCCTACAAGAGGCCTATGAACGACTTGTTAGGGCTGAGAAGGAGTGCACAGAGAAGCTAGAGGAAGCGGTATTGAGTCGCGACCTCACAGAAGGCGAAGTCAGGGATGACTCTGCCCTCTCCAAGGCTATTGACAAGGCTACTGAAGCCCAAACCAAGGCGAAGAGTGCAGTGGAGCAGGTCGCTAACCAGATCTTTCAGCTCTACTCCAACTTCCTCTCGGAAGAAGCAAGGCAGCCATGGAGTAAAATCCTGGCAGAGCAGATCGACTGCAGTCCATGGAAGGACTTGAGGGGCAATGTTCACAACACCCCCAGGAGCAAGACATGGGCCTCCTTCATGGAGTGTGTCACGTTCCATCTGCTTACGGTGTTCAGAAATGATGCAGCCAAAGCACAGAGGTATTACATTAGTAATGGCCTCAAGAAGCCCAACCGGGTGCCCATCAGGCAGTTTGTGCAGCGTGTCCAGCAGCTAAATGACTACCTGGAACTATTGCCCTGTCTCTACCAGAGCGATCGGGCAACCCCGGCGACCAAGAAGGTAGGGCCCATTGACGATGCCGATCTCGCAGGCCATATCCTTTGTATGTGCCCTGGGACTTGGCAGGCTCAGTACGAGCTAAAGGCCGAAACCGTACCACAGTGCGTTCATGACCTGCTCGATGACCTCGAGAAGATCGAGAAGGCTTTCCCGACAGAGCGTGATCAGTCCGCAAAGAAGGGCAAGTTGAATCCCAGCGAGTCCAACAAGAGGAAAATGGTGTCGTTCAATGAACCTATTCCCAAAAAGGTTCGCAAGATGGCAAGGCATTGTGCCTTATGCAAGAAGCATGGGGGCGCACATGCGACGCACAACACGTCCGACTGTCGCAAGTATGAGAAGGACGGTAAACCCAAGAAGGGATTTGGCAAGGGCAAGCATGGAAGCACAGCCCTTGATAAGAAAACCGCTAGTGCATTTGCTCAGCTTTCTGCAAAGGTTGAAAAACTTGAGAAAGCAAACAAAAGGCTTAAGAAGAGCTCCAAGAAGCGCAAGCGTGATTATGACAGTGACAGCAGTGATTCTGACTCCACCTGACGGGGCGGGTCCAGTAGCACATGGGGGCGCAACTGTAGTCAAAGTATTTTAACAAATAGTACTCAGTTAGACAAATACACTACCCCTTGTCCGAATAAAGCTACTGATAGTCTACTGTCAAATTCAAATTTGAATACTGAAATTATGGACGCTAGAAGCGACCCAGAACAACAAAGTCTTAAAAAGACAACATCGGAATCAGTTAACTCCGATCACATACTTTCGCCAACACAAGATGATCTTGCAGCAAACCAATCAAAGGCACAAGCAAGTAAGAACAATGACGTCACACAAGAGTCCGAACAGACACCTGATGATGCGTCAACCCTACCAGACTTGGAAGGGCGTGTCACTGCAGTAGTGGCAAAGGTGAAGTATGGAGCAACCGAAAGTCGAGCCCGCAGGAAAATCGAACATCCTAGCAGGCGTTGCACCAGTGACAACACCATTAAGGTACTGCTAGACAGTGGTTCTGATGGTGATCTTTGGTTCCATGAAAAGGAACGCCCATGCATTTTCCCTACTTGACTAGGCAGGTGCCACTCTCGTGGCATACGTCGAATGGGAGCTTCCTCACTAAAGGAAGGAGCAAGGTCACTTTGAAGTTTTTGAATACTCAAACAGTCGGGAATACACTGTCACCCCTGACATAGTAGAGTATGATAAAAGAAAGATGACCAAGCCAGTGTATGACCTCATTCTTGGTTGTAAAACCATGAAAGAGTTAGGAATTGTTCTGGACTTTTGAACAAAACAAATTACAATTGATGAAATCATGTTGCCAATGAGAAACATCAATAGTCTAGCCAGCACCAAGATAGAAAAAGCCTGGGCTGTAAACAACAGCATGGCACAAGAGCCCGTGAGCACCAAAAGGCCACACAAAGGGTAGTCGAAATCCTGGATGCTAATTATGAAAAGGCAGACCTCCAAGCAGTGGTAGATGCCACTGGACCACACCTCAGTCTCCACGACAAGAACAAGTTACTGGAGTTACTCAAGGAATTTGAGGAACTGTTCGATGGGACACTAGGTGATTGGAGAACAGAGCCTGTCTCCTTTGAACTAAAGGAAGGTGCCAAACCATATCATGGCAGGCCATATCCAGTTCCAAAAATAAGAAAGGAAACAACGATCAAAGAATTAAACAGATTGTGTGAACTGGGGGTGATGGAGTTTCAGCCCGCGTCAGAATGGGCTTCTCCGTCATTCATAATACCCAAAACAGACCAAACTGTGCGCATGATCAGTGATTTTAGGGAAGTCAATAAAAGGCTAGTTAGGAAGCCATTCCCAATACCCAAAATCAGCACAGTTCTGCAAGAGTTAGAAGGATTTACTTTTGCTACAGCCCTAGACTTAAATATGGGTTACTACACCATTAGATTGGATCCTGACGCATCCAAAATCTGCACCATCATATTTCCCTGGGGAAAGTACTCTTACCTCAGACTACCAATGGGCATTGCAGGTTCACCTGACATTTTTCAGGCAAAGATGTCAGAACTAATGGTAGCCCTTGAGTTCGTAAGAACGTACCTTGATGACCTACTTTGCATCACAAGGGCCAGCCTGGACGACCACCTACAGAAACTAAGGCAGGTCCTGACCAGGTTGCGAGACGCGGGTCTAAAGATAAATGCCCGAAATCAAAATTCTGTGCCACAGAAACAGAGTACTTGGGATATGTGCTCACTACAGATGGTATTAAACCACAACAAAAAAGGTACAGGCAATCCTCGCACTAACACCGCCAACTGGAGTCAAAGACCTCCGTAGATTTCTTGGAATGGTCCAATACTACCGAGATCTTTGGGCGAAGCGCAGCAACATGCTTGCCCCACTCACCTCACTGGTAGGAGAGTGTGGTCATACCAAAGTCACCAGAGCCTTAAGACCAGGAAGGTCCCTTGGCATTGGGATGAGGTACATCAAAAGCATTCGAAGCGGTAAAGGCAGTCATTGCAAAAGACGTTGCCTTGGCCTACCCTGATTACTCCAAAGAGTTTGAAATCTACACTGATGCCTCATCAAAACAGATGGGCGCAGTGATCACACAGCAGAATAGGCCAATTGCGTTCTTCAGCAGAAAACTCTCTGAGACGCAACAAAAATACAGTGTAACAGAAATAGAACTCTTAGCCATAGTAGAAACTTTAAAAGAGTTCAAAGGCATGCTGTGGGGGCAAAAGATAAAGGTCTACACTGACCATAAAAATCTTATCCAAGATGCCCTTGGCCTCACCTCAGACAGAGTATATCGGTGGAGGTTACTTCTAGAGGAATATGGCCCGGAAATAATCCACATCAAAGGCATCCACAATACTGTAGCCGACGCAATCTCTCGCCTTGACTACAACCCTGTCCACAATCAGAGGGACACCTGGATGACTTTCACACAGTGTTGGTGCCACTATGCATCCCACACCACATCACAGCAGCCAGCAATACACCAAGAATCCATGAACTTAGTGTTTGCTAATCGCAGTGAAGAGGAGGTAATTTATCCTCTCACAGTCAATGAGATTGTGGAGGCTCAGCTCTCTGATCCCAGCATTCAAAAATTGGCTAGTGATAAAAAGTACACCATGCGCTTGGTGGAAAACACACAGGTGCTGTGTAAAGGCACAGCCATGGTCCTTCCTACAGCTCTCCATCATAGAGCCATAAGTTGGTACCACCATTACCTTCAACACCCTGGAGCAACTCGTCTTGAGGAGACGCTTCGGGCTGCGATGTACTGGACAGGTATGAGAACTACCGTCCGAAAATATGTCAAAAACTGTCACAAATGCCAAGTCAATAAACAACACAAGCACAAGTATGGCAAGTTACCTACCAAACTGGTGATACAAAATCCTTGGGAGGCGCTTTGTGTGGATCTCATTGGACCATACACTCTCAAAGGAAAAGATAAGACAGAAATTGACTTTATGTGTCTGACTATGATAGACCCAGCAACTAGTTGGCTCGAAATCGTAGAACTGCCGGTGGTAGACAAACCTACCATTCCCACGGGTACACGGGGCGCAAGGGCATCTCAGCACATAATACACCAAAGGTACCATATTTTGATAAATCGTCAGCCACAATTAGTACCTTGGTGAACAAGACCTGGTTCAGTCGGTACCCACGTTGTCAACATGTAATATATGACAATGGAAGCGAATTTAAACTTCACTTGAGGCCTTATGTGACACATATGGCATAAAGCGTAAGCCGACCAGTGTCAAGAACCCGCAAGCGAATGCAATACTGGAGCGAGTGCATCAAGTCATCATGGCGATGCTCCGCACTGCTGAAATCGATATGGCCGACTCAGTAGATGCCAGTGACATTGACACATTCCTAACTAATGTGGCATGGGCCATTCGCTCTACCTACCATACAGTGCTTAAAGCCTCTCCAGGAGCAGCAATTTTTGGTCGGGACATGCTGTTCGACATTCCCTTCCTAGCTGACTGGAACAAAATAGGAGACTACAGGCAACGCCAGACCGATCTCAATACTGAGCGTGAAAACAGAACACGCAAGGACTGGGATTACAAGGTCGGTGATAAAGTACTGCTACGGAAAGACGGTATCCTCCGCAAGTCAGAAAGCCGCTTTGAACGTGATCCTTGGACTATCACATCAGTTCATACAAATGGTACAATTAGGGTTCAACGCGGAACAAAATCAGAGCGAATAAACATTAGGAGAGTAACACCTTACTTTGAGAGTTAAAAACATGCTAAACTATCTGTCTCCCTCTCCACCTAAGTCTTACGCTTAACGTAGTCACTTCATCTCCCTCGCGGTTTTTTCTCCCATGAGGTTTTTTTTCAATCACCCTAATTCACCATTTTTGGGGGCGAGTGACATAGGCCACGGATCACACTGGCCTGAAACATGCTATCTGGCCTGGGAATCAAACCCAGGACCAAATAAAAATAGGATCATGTGAACATCATGATCCACGCAATAACATGACCACCGCCATGTGGAACTTGTCCAACAGACAACGGACGACGGCCAGACCGATCGAACGATGGACGACGGCCAGACCGTTCAAAAATTTGATTGCTCAACTTGAACAGATCTGAAAGATTTGACTGTTCAACTTGAACAGATCTGATCGCACCACATCAAGATCCTGGCAGCATACCAGGACCATGTAAAATCCCACATAGGAGTTAATTCCAGCTCAGTGGTGCTCTGTAGAACCTCTGTAGACACAATACTACAGAGGCGCAATTATCATGTAAATTACATGATAAACCCATGATAATTGATGATCATCAATTATCATTTTTGAGTAGATTTTAAGCTCATAATTTCAATTCATCAATTGCCAACACATCCTACCATTTTATTCCTACATTAATATTTTCACATCCAACTGGCTTAGGTCACAGATGAGGATAGTACGCCAGAGGAAGAGCCATTGGACAATGTGGCAAAGTTAATTTTTGGTCAAGACGCCACTACATGCGCTACTAACCTTTGTTGTTGCCTGATCACGTTCATCTGTCCTATCTATTGTGCCCACATCCCAAGGTAATTGAGCATGCAAAGAATCCAGTCAACTGCAACCCAGAAGATAGGCGAGCCTGTGAAAGGCCGATAAAGAAGCTCATGGTTCCAGTTGAAGTTGTGGACAGAGCTCAGAGGGAATTCCTTGAAGCTCAGTTCATTGACACATTTCTTTCTGAGTTGAATAACTTTCAGAATCATCTGGGCTCTTTTGCATTGTCTCATCCATGGATCATTGCTCAGAATGAAGATGTCATTGCCCATGAGTGGCATGAGAAGATAGCCTGGTTGAAACAAAGGTATTGGGTGCCTTAGCCTGCAGGGTCACATCTAAAGCTAAGGGTGACGGTTGTGCAGAATGTCTTTGGAAGGCAACAAAGAGGCACAAGAAGGGCAAAGGGGGGAAGCTTGGATCAGAGGTTACGAAGAAACTTTCAATCATTTCTGCCGCATGTAGTTATGAACTCTCTGCACTGAGAAGAGCAACAGCCCAAAGGGCCTGTAAGTTATGGGAGGACAATGATTTCAAAAATACCAGTAATTTCTTTTCCAAAAAGTTGAACAGCAGCACAAGAGTTACAAGATTTTTTAGGGCATGGGAGGAGAGATTGGAGAAGGTTCAGTTTGACAGTTTGGGGGATTAGAAGTTTGCTGCTTTGTTGTCTGCAAAGTATGAGGGATTGAAGTAGATTGATGTTGATTCAAAGAGGGAGATGCATACAGCAATGGGAGATTGTGTTGTTTTGAAAAAGCTTGGGAAGGACACTGAAAGGAAAAGGGAAAAGGGTAGAGGGTGGGGGTACTTCACATTGGGTATGTATGAAAATTATGATGTGAGCAAGCTCCATCATGAGAATGCAAGGACCCACAGTGATGTCTCGTCTTATGATTTCTTTGAGATGTGCAATGATGTTAGTGATTTTCATTAAATGGTGAAAGAATTTTATAAGGCCAATCCAGTGTCTGGGTTTAGGGTTGGTGAGGAGGGGGAGTGTGACAGTCTTGGGTCTGTAAGTGATTGTGAGGATGGTTTTAGTGATGGTGAAGAAGAATGTACTTGATGTGTCTGTGACTAGCTTTTTCCCCACATAAGTGTAGACAGGTTGGTTTTTTTAGCTATAACAATTGATAAACAAATGCCTTATTGAACTAAATGATGTCTTTGATGTGTGAGGGCCGTGTCTATTATTATTAGCCAACACTATGTTAGGATTGGAACTACTGCCGGAATTCCAGGTGCAGTCAGAACTACCAGAACATTCTGGTCAGCAAGCGGGGTAGGAGTATATGTTACCTAGATAGGTAAATTTCTGTCCGGAATGGAACATTAGTAAATATTTCGGTTGTTTCTAACTGGAACCAAAAAACAAAATCTGCAACTTAGTATGCAAGAAACCTTAATATAGATACATGGATTGTTTAGTTGGAGACCTTTGAAAGAGGAGAGACTAAGCATAACATTAAGTGAAGAACTTCAAATGTCGGTGTCATTCCTGAAGGGGGCAGTTCTATGGAACCGCATGACTTTGTCAGACGAAACAACCTACTTTCATAAGACGAAGCATTTTTGTCAATTAGGTGTCAGTTAGGTGTCAGTTAGGTGTCCAATTGACACAATTTTCAAGAAAAGTTATCCACTAGGTTTAAAAACAAATTCAAATTTTACGAGGCGAAAGCACATTTCATCAGACAAAATCACCAAAAAGTCTTAGAGAAAATAAAAATAATTTGCTTGCTTAACACGGTAGTCCACATTTCGTAAGACGAAACCATATGAGCGCAAGCAACAAAAGAGGGAATCGAACCCTGAACCCTGGATTTAGTTATGATGACCCATACCGCAGAGCGACATCTGAGACCAATTCAGACTGATTCTCCAATCCCAAAACCGGGTTCTATGCATCATATACTCCCAAGATCGAGTAGAAATATCCCAAACCTCTGCCAGCTTTCTTGTGTCCTTGTTCTGGGCTTTCCAACTTTTTTCACTGGTTAGAATTGCACAATCCAACTCACAGAAGGTCCCCACCGTGTCATCTCTGTCAGCATTAAATATTTCAGACCTATCCATATTTGGCAGAAGCAGCATGAACTTCATTGCCCTTACTTCCAAACTGCATGTTTTCCTGGTCCTCTAAATATGCATGGATCACTCTAGCATCTTTCAATCAAAGTTTGCTACAATTGATCCTTGGCAGTACCGGTCAATTTTACAATAGTCCAAGTCCTCATCAGTCCAGAGCACGCCTACCTTTTGAGCTTTTTACGACGAGCTTCATTCTTCTGGTGGCTGTAGGCTGCACTAATGATTACCTGCTTTTTTGTCTTGTCAGACCTCAGATTGGACTGCTTCTCAGATTTATTTGCCTTAATAGCCTTCCAGCTTTGCTCCGTTTGACCAATGCCCAAGATCTCTGAGCATGTAAAACAACCAACCTGCCCAAACACTTCAGTGAATGGGAGGGAATACCGTTTGTGCCATTCATGGGCCAAAGTTTCCTCTCTTTCAGCGGATAGCCATACGTGGGCCTGATAGTAAAATCCCTTCCGCTGGACAAATGCTTCATGTTCCTCCCAGAACTTTCAATGAGCCTTGCCAATTCAGCATCCCTGTCTTGTGTTTTTTAATGGAATCTGGAAAGGATGATCTTCTCAATGACTCTTTCAATAACCAAAATGTTCGCAGCATCTTTGGTATCTGTATCTTGAGAATGGGCAACAATGATAGGATTAGGTGAGCAGAGATAGGCAACTTGGGCGATGTCATGGGTAAGATGAGCTCTATAATGATTCCACAGTGAGAGAGCATGCCAAACTGTCTTTTTATTCTCATCACTGGGCTCTGTATTAGTGGTTGTCACTGGTTCCATATCACAGACATCACCAATTTCAAAGTCGTCATCATCTGGATTATCCTCATCATCATCAGACAACTCTTCCAACATCAAGTCTTCATCCTCTACTGGCACATGGGCCCTCTTGTTAATGCCCAATGCATTATTGATTCTAGTTTCCTTGTCAAATTCTTAGACGAGTGTAGTAAGTTGAACAGTTGTAAATGCAGTCACATTAAATACATTTCATTTCTCTTACTCTTCAACCATTCCTTTTCAGATTTGGTTAGTTTGATTTTGTTCATATCCATTATTGGCATACGCAGGCTATTCCAAAAGGCTACTACATTTTCCGTTGCTGGATGTAAGAGTCTATCTGTCTGTCGTGTATAAAGGTACAACTTGTCCATGCCCCCAATTTTCATATCTGCCAAACGGAGTATACAAAAAAACTGCAAAGCATGTCTGTATGATAAAAAAGGGCAATTCCAAAACTCCTCTGAATTCAATATTTCTGTCACAAAGGAGAATCGATTGTAATCGACAAAGATCTTATCTCTAGTTGTTGCTTGTAGAGCTGTTTTGAGACGTAACATGCGTAGGAACTGGAGCACCTCACCAGCCATCCTGCACTCGGATGGATATAGCAAATTGATGTGACGTCTGTCATTATGGAATTTGGCATGTTTCCAAAAGATTGCCCTTGATCAATGTCTTGTGGAACCGAAAATGTTCCAAAGCTATGGGTAGAACAAAACAAAAGTCAGATACTATTAAACCAAAAGAACAGTGAATCCATATTACTCACAACCTTGGCAAATTTGGAGTACTCTCTGATACCAGGAAGTAGAACAAACTTGCCAACTAAAAGAGAAACACTCAGTTCCATGAGTAACCTGTGCCTGTGGGAAGTATGAGTGCATGATTTGGCTTTCTTTCTGAACAGTAGCAGCTCCATCAAAAAGTATCTCCTTGAAGCAACTCTTTGATGGAACAAATTTCAGCATTATCATAACTATCTCCATAGTGATGTATTTTGCATCCTTAATTCTCCCCCTCCTGCATATGCATTGTGCAATGATTGACATCCAATACACAAGCTGGATTACTTGGGGTGGAAGCCAACGCATTGATCTTTAGGGTGCCCTTCACTGTTGCCCCACCACCATAGATGGATGCACCATAAATCTTAACATCTTTCATCATCTTTGAAACCTCCTCATTGAAATATTTTTCATAAGAAGCATCCAGGAGGATGCCACTTGTAATCAGACCCACAGTTTTGAACACACCTGAGCATACAGAGGAATAGATGGTCCTCAGCAGTGTTGTGTGCTTTGTCATTGGCTAGAATCCAGTGTGCAACAGCCACATTAGCTGCTTGGGTTGCTCCAGGAGAGGTCTGCCGAGCACCAACTAAAGTTGTCTGAAAGAATGATCTTGATTTTTTAGAACTTGTTGCAGTAGATTCTGTGATGGAAGAAGTCAGATCTGTGATGTCCTCTGGTGGACGCTTCTTTGCCCCATACTTCATGTCTTGATAAGCCAACAACGTCTTTGCATCAGTAGCATCAAGATTGATGTGCAGTATCTCTTGGCAAACAGCTCTGGCTGCCTTTTCTACATTCTTGCTATCCCAAATATCTCAATAGGCATCCTTGTACTTACATGGGATTCTGGAGCGACAGGACTTGATATCCGTTCCATTGCTACACACATGGTCAAGTGCCCTAGTGTGATTCCACCCTGACCATGTCCCATGACAGTTCAAAAAAGTCCGCTTCTTGTTGCCTGCTTCATCTTGATGCTTCTCAATCATGTCTGAATCCCAGACTCTCTGGAAATCAAATGCAGGTGAAGCATTTATCTTGGGGTTGGTGATAGTAATATCAGGCAATTCAGGCAAAGGTCTTGGGGTGAGAAGCCACACATCTGTTTCGTCATAGGACTCTTTGGCTGTTGCCACTCGTCTCTCTGGGATAAACATGTTAAATAAGCAATTCGTGACTGCAATGAATAATTGCAAATGTTACCATAGTGTGGTGTGGTAAGTATTTAATTGGATTTTTTAGAGTGCTGCAATGAAAATTGGTGAGCATTGGGAAAGCAAAAACTCTCTCACCTTGCGGTTGTTGCTGCTGCTTGCTGGTGATGTCCCCTCCCAGATGTGGGCGGGTGCAGGTCAAGATTCAGTCTGTGGACGGAGAAATGGCTGTTCCCGTGGATGGTTGTGGAAGGTAAGTATTCAATTGGATGTTTTAGAGTGCTGCAATGAAAATTGCCGAACAATGGGAAAGAAAGAAATCCCTCACCTTGCAGTTTAATTGGATTTTTTAGCTTGTTTCCATTAAATTGGCATAAAATGGGGAAGAGAGAAGTCTCTCACCTCGCAGTTGTTGCTGCTGCTTGTTTGTGATGTCCGGTTTGAGATGTGGGTGTGCACAGGTCAAGATTCAGTCTGTGGACTGAGAAATGGATGTTCCTGTGGAGCGGGGCTGAAAGTATTTAATTGAAAAGTGGATGCTGTTGAGTGGTTGTGGAAGTGGTGAAAGTGAAGCCATGAACATCAATGGATATAAAAGAAGTCTTGTTAAAATTACAGTAATCTAAAAAGTCGAATTTAGAGGTTACGGTCACGGTTGGTTTACATGCCCTCACTGATGAACACATAAATTACAGGAACAGTAACCAAGGTTACGGTCACCAAAGATGGTAATTTCCGGTCGCACCAGGAATTTACGCGGAATTCTGCAGTAATTTGAAACTTGGTCACCAGATTGAGTCGTCAGATGTTGTCAAGAAAAGGTTAACTGTCATCACTATGTCATCACTTAAGTTGTCATCAGTAGTCACCCAATGTTGCCTGGGTCATTGGGGTTGTGTTTTGGTTGTCACTTGAGTCGTTAGGTGTAGTGAAGTACCATTCGTCACTTAAATTTGCTGTCGTCACTTTAGGTGGTTAGTCGTGTCTGTCGTCACTTTGTTGTCCTTGTCATCGCTTGGTCATAATTAGTCATGTGCAAAAGTTTGCCAATGTCGTCACGTGTGTCATCTGTGATGTCATAATGGGTAGTCCGAGGGGGTCGTCAAAATGTTTTCACCTTAAGTAATCAAAATGTCTTCACCAGTGGTCTTCAAGGTCATCAAAATGTCATCACCAGCAGTCGTCAGGGTCGTAGGACAGTTGTGAAAGGTAGTCACGTGACTCAAACAAATGCCGCAGTGGTCACTTGACATCAGTTTGGCTCACCAGAAACATCCACGTGGCAGGGTTGCCTCACATTGGAAGCTGGGGATATCTCTCACACATCTATGTAATGCAGATCTGCGTCAGGTAGATGCATACTATGCCTACATACAGGGGTTTTAATTAAACCATGTCCGGTGCACTGGACTTTTGCTCGGATATGTCTTCTTTGCATAGTGACAAATCAAGAAAGGTTCTCAAAAATTGCACACAATATCGATGCACTCCTACTTATGCTGTATTACGGTCATGTCAATAAATAATTCAAAAATGTGTTTATTGAAAAGCCTATGCAAAATTTTCCTGTTTGCGAACTCCTACAGTAGATAATGAAATATTAATACTAATTAACTCATCTAGAATTCATTTTTTCTCGAGAGGAAGAGTATATTCTACCTGATGCATAGTGTCTTCATTAGGTCACAAAATCTGTAAAACATCCTAGGTTCTATGGTACCTGAATCATGTAAAAAAGGTTTGAGATATGTCTAGCATTTATTCTAGATTTTTTACATATTTTGCATATTGAAATAGTTTAGCTCAAGTTATTCACTGCTCGAAATGGACATAGCATTGTGGAAAACATTGGTTACATCCAAGTCTTCTTCTATGGATTCAAGAAATTTCTCAAATTTAGGTATTCCATCTTCGTCCACTGTGACTTTATTATCTTCATCTTTGAGTAGCCATTGGCTTTCAAATTGAATCGTTCGGAATCCTTGTTGATTTAATGCCTTCACAACATTGAGAAGATTGCTCGGTTCACATTTGACAACTATTTGGTTGTTCAGGTCTTCAGATGTATGATTGATCCCAGTCTCTTCATCCTCTGAAAAGTCAACATCTGTGGCACCTGCATCTAATGCACACTCCAGCAATGCATCTACATCCACAGTTACTAATCCTTCATTTTCAGAAGAATCATGCTCATGATTTGTCTGACCAAATTCATCAGCCTCTTCATGCTTCGTACTGTTTGCACAAGGCATGTTCTTTGACATCCAAATCAAACCCACGTGTTCAAACAACCAATCATTTGCACCAGTTGGTAACAACTCTCCACCAGCTTTTGTAACCAAGTGTCTCACATTTGCAGCGGTGCGATTTCTGTTCTCCGTCAATGCTTCTATAATCACCGCAACTTTTCCGCTAGAACCAGCAGGTATCATCCCATCGTATCTTCTTAAGACCAGTTCCTCTCCCTCCGCCTTTGAATGAGGATTCGCCCCCCGTTCAATCGCTTTATCAATCCTTTCTCTTGGGAGTTGCACCGCCCTTGCTGCGCTTATTGTGGATTGTAGATGCAGATCAGCCAGATCGCCATGACAGGCGCGACTAGCGGCTTCGATGGCACGAGCAGCTTTTGAGTGGGCTGCCGCACGAGCTTTGTCGTTGGCGGCTTTTTTGTGGCGTATTTTTGACCATTTGTTGTGCCCAGCCATCGAACGAATGACTGTGTTTTGCGGAAAAGCGCGCGGTCCATCATAGAGTGACACAGCCATACTTGGTCGAAATATAATTGACCGACACGTTGAAGTGGTGGCGGAATTATGCTGCTGCCGGCCGCATTGCTTGAAAAGAATGGAATGCCTACCAGTCTCCTGCGCCATTCGCGAAGCCTTCGATGGGACCGTTCCCATTTCTCGTAGAGTGATCATGGTCCCTCTGGTCGACGCCTTTATATTGTACCCGTAGATCTCCCGCAGAGAAGATTGCCCCCCTGTATTGTACCTGCATCGAGCCACCATCGAGCCTCAATGGCATGTTTACCTACGTTTCCCCTTATTGGGATACCTACCTATGTACCTTGAAATTTCGCACACGATTCTTAATGTAAGAAAAGGTTACCAAAAGGTGATAACAACCCTCCTACCTACCCTTGGTAGGTAATTCGTAGAAGCGTTCCTTCTTCCATTCAAGGTGCCAGCCAGTTGCCCTCACGTTGCCCTATCTCCGAAAACCAGCATCATCGCTCCCGGCGGCACGAGACTCCCTCTGACAACCAACCCAAGCACCTAAAATGGCCAGCCTTCAACTAGCAACCAACGCCCGTAAAATGGCGTACGCCAACCCCGTGCCCACCCTTTACCGAGCTATCGCCAAAGAGCTCCCTCGCGTCCTCACCATCTACGACATCGACCTACCCGTCCCCGAGGCGCGCGCCGGCATTCGTGCCCTCTTTCAGGGAAACGCACATATTAAGGACGAAAGGGTGGTGGATATGCTCGTCGAGAAGGGTTATATGGAGTTGGAGGAGACGTTGCTGCATTACAAGCAGAAGTCGCATTTGTTGAGGATTTTTGAGGGCTTCAAGCACCAGAGTACGGGGGCAGACAGAAAGAAGTTAGGAAGGGACAGTACAATTGATGAACAATTTGATAGGGCTTGATTGTGAGGCTTTTGACTTCGATCGAGGGGTTTGGTTGGTAACGGTTAGGAGGAACCCACTTGACTAATCACAGTCTGGGAGAGGCTGTATGTTAGCACCTTGTCCATTTTCAAGAGATTGTGATGTGACATTATTCGCTCCAATTTGGAGAGTTGAGGCTCTGTGTGAAAGCTGAACGGAGGATTGTTCTTCTCTTCCTTGGCTTGAAATTATTTAAGACTTCATTGGAATATAAGATCCGTTGTAACATTTCACCTTCTTTTTGACACTCGTTAATTTTTAATGTACGACACATACCGAATGAGTTTCATTTCACCTTGCCTTGTCATGCCATTCCTGATCGATATGACTCTAACTTACCAGACAGCGAGCAGATACCTCTGCTTTCAAATGGTACATGTATGGCTTTTTAGAGCACAGCAGTGTACATAAAGTTATTCAAATCCTTTTATTCACACCTCAAATTTTTCATATTAAGACTTTCATCAATAGTTTAATTATAATGCCTTCACATGGAGACACACAGCATATTCCCCCAAACCTTTTATTTCACTGTAACTTGTCGTGTCATTCATGATATTGATAACTCTAACCCGCCAACTAAGCTGATTAAACATACCTCTGTTTTTGATGTTTCTGGAAGTAGCACATGCCGTACTTGACAAAGCACACCTGTCTACATTAGGGTATTTAACATCTTCGTCTTCACACAGATATTTTGAGACGATGACTTCATTAATAATTTGTATGTTCCTCACTTTTGAGTGCTTCATCTAGTCGGCTGGATCAGCCAGTATTGCCAGACAACTGATAGTCCCCCTCCACTGTTGAGACATCAAACATCACTGTTAATGTCACTTCTGGTTATTGTTAGCCAACTTGGAAAACTGTGTCACTTGAACCCCAATACAAATGCCGCCAAGTATTTGATGCCAGGCCAATGTCACGGTGTTCCCCAATACCATGTTTTAGATAGCAAGGGCAGAATCTGTTTGTGTCAGCCAGTAATGCCAGACAACTGATAATCCCACTCCAACTTGGACTTGGAGAAGGTTTCAGTGGACCAGAAGAAGATTGGTAGGGTCCAACAGCATCATGTCTTTCACCTCCTCCATGATAGAAAGATCTTCAGACAATGTTTTCCTCCGAAGTTTCTGAATATGTAAAAAGGTCTAGAAATATAAATCCCAGAGAGTGATATTGGCAAGATGTTTGCCAAAATATTGGACTAAGTTCAAATCAGAGGAATTTCTTGAGCATGGCAAAGCAAAAGGAACTCAGATTTATGCAAATAGAAATGATTTGCCGCTAATCTATAAACTAATTGTGTTTTATACCAAAAAATGTTGCAAAATTTTATGTCACGAAAGTTTTTGCTATGGTTTACAACCTGAACAAATGAGCCCAATCATTGTTTCCCATCTCTCCACTACCAACACCAATTTTGGTCAAGAATAATCTTGCTACACAAGTCCAATGACAGCATATTCAAACAAATACCAAAGTTCCTGAGTTGGTTCCCATTTTCAGTAGAAAACAACTTAATTCATTTTAGAGTCCACCCCAGGGAAATGACAAGATCAAAGAAAATCTCAAGCAAAAAGGATTCATTAAAAATATAAATAGTTATCTCTCATGGGCAGGTAACTACAATAGAATTGACAAGGTGTGTGGTGAGTCCCCTGTTCAAGTGTTACAGTGTTGACATGTTGTGGAAAAGTATGATGATTGATTGCAGATGCATTCTTCCAGTGAACCATAAGTGCAACAGAGTGCTATCAAGAACTGTCCTCAACAAAGTCAAATTCTGGAGGTGAAGGTGATCTAGCATTGGTGTGGAGATGGCTTGGCAGTAAGAGGGAGGGAAGATGATCATGTTTCCATACATGGTGATGGCAATCATAATCCAGATCAGAAAGTTGATGTGTTTGGAAGGGAATGGTTGTGAATATTAAGGACAGCCCCACCCAACCTACTTGTTGATTTGTTGATGATGTGTTGCAATGAAGCAGAATCTAACAACATGATGTACTTTGCATTAGATTTTATACAACTACTAATTAAATTGTAATGATCACAAGGAAATAAGGAAACGGTGGCACTATGATGGAGGAATGAACTGGACACTTTTGCCTAATTTGGGAATTTGTTGAGTTGGTGCAAATCTAATATTATTCATAGGAATAGGTTCAAAATAAGCAACACAGTTGCATTAAGTCATCTGACTATCATGGATGATATTTTGATATAGTAATAAGAATCTTGATGGGCCTTTATATTGTGTACAGAAAATACTACAGCTGTAATACTTTATCATTAAGGGGGCAGTTCTGTGGAACCACAAGACTTCATCTGACATAACTACCTAGTTTTGTCGGATGAAGCATTTTTGTCTGTTAGTTGTCATTATAGTGCATGAACCAACAACATTTTCAAGAAAGGGTATCCATTAAATTGCAAAATGAAAAGTGATTTCTTCTGACAAAATCAATGGTTGTGTGATTTTATAATACTAAATGGACGTAAACGTTTTGGAGAAAAAATGAAGAACACATGCATTCCACTGGCAAAAGCAATGTTGTCAGACAAAATAATGCAACACCCAAATTTGAATAGAAGGGAACCAAATGATAGTCCAGAATTATCACATCATACTCTTGAATCCACAGTAACAAACATGATTTTTATCTATATTAAATTAGGAAGGTCTTTGGCACTAAACATAGAGGATGCCACTGTTCACATTGGAGGCAATTTAAGATACCCATTCTGTCACATTCATGTATGTATGCTTACATAACACCCACCTGCTTTTTCAGCCAAAGACACTAGAATAGTGCCTTTTGTCAGATGAAGTCCTCCGGTTCCATATAACTGCCCCAATTTGGAGTTAGCACTTTGTGTCCAAAAGCCCACAGAGGACTCTGGTGGTATGAGAACAACATTATTTAGATATGGATGTTGAACTACTAAAACTGCACTTGATATATACTTGAAGAAAATATTTTTCTGTCCCAGCACATTTCTATGTGTTAGGCCAAAATCAAGGAAAAATGCGATGCTGAGGGTGTTGTAAAAATAAAACCTCAAAAATGCCAAAGGTTACAAAAATACCTTTCCCTGGCTTTTGCTATTTGTCCAAAAAAGGTGAGAAGCAATTCCTAGGGAACCCTTGTAATCATTTTAAAATAGTGAAAAATAGCTTCTATTATTTAACTGTTCAATATTTCGTTGCCAATTCCAGAAGAGACTAATATTTGGACTTAAGAATGCTTTTTTGATCTGTCACCGTCACAGCATCATTCGTTTATATATTAGATCACTACAATTCCCAGAGAATAGTAATGGCTTTCATGGTGTACCTTCAATTACAATTCACTAGAAATTGAGTGATAGTGGTGATGAAGTTTGAGCTTACAACATTTCCTATTGGATTAATATTGAATGAACGCCAATCTGAAGTGAGAATATTCCCAAATTAATAAGTATCCTTTCCCAATCACAGGAAAATGATACATATACATTTGATTTAGCAGATTCCCCAAAAATTTGGCTATTCAGTAGAAATTGCATTATAGTTAAATAGCAACAGCCAGGGAAAAGTCTCTTCTTAAGCTTTTGCATTTTTGATTTCTTGATTTTTACTTTTTACAATTCCATGGGAATCCCATTTTCCCTGGCTTTTGGACAATGATACTCTGAACTACTCATAAGCAATTTTTAGTCCATTGAACTTCAACATTTAGAATGACATGCTTTTTAGCAGGTGAAGCATTTGCCAGAAAAAGAAAAGATGCTTGTTTAATGAAAATAGCAAGGGATACGAAACTAAAACCATACTTTTAGCTTTACAATTGGAGAAGTTTTGTTTCTCACAACACATGAAAAAGCTTATATAATTCCATTTTGAAAGTGGCCAATTTTGCAAGAAAATCCTAAAGGTTGCTTATTACCTCAAAATCATTTGTGCACATTTGTTTCACCAGTCGAAAAATAAATTTGTCATTTTAAAGATTGACAGTTGTTAAACTCTCAAACTGTCATCAATCTGTCAGAACCTTTCACAGTTTGGAAATCATTTTTTCTACACAGCATTTTTAATGATTTATATGATTACTTTGTCCTTTTAAAGGTTAGCTGTAAAACTGCCAAACTGTTATTAATTGGTCAGTTCCTCTTACAAGTTTCACAGTCATTTTAAAGTGTTGACACACAAGCTTGATGACTTTGCATTATTTAAGTTCAACTGAAAGTTATATACTGACATAAATGGCAAAATATGCCCTTTGATTTTGATGGTAGTTAGTGAGGATTTTTTGGTAAGCTTTATTCACAGTGACATTTCCAAATAAGTCCATGTCATTTGAGAAGTACTCATCGTTTCAAACTAATTCATAGATGTATATCTCCAGTCCCTCACCTCCTAATCATTCACAGAGCTCTCTGTAAATACCTTCTCAAAAAAGTTCCGTGTTTCCATCTGGCTTAAATCTTATTGCTGCCTACTGATGTTGGCAAATTAATTTGGATGCTCTTTTGGATAATAAGTTTTCTATTGGGTTTTACCAATTCTTTTACTACTCCTGCATTTTTGACAAGGCATCCAAGTTTTTGTTTCAGAGATATGCTTTTTTGATATTGACTTTTACTCAATGTTAAAAGATAATGTAGGATGGTCTCAGCTAAAAAGTGCATTTGGTTAATGCAAGGCCTTCGCAACCCCGCTTAATCACAATGAATACATGTATGAGATTGAGCTTAAAAATGAACCATCATAACAGTGAAGACATAGTCTCACAACGAAGCTCAACAATGCAAACAATGTTTACTGAGTGCTTCTGAATCCATGGCAGCTATTTCATTTGGTACCTATGTAAAATGGACAGATGATGTGAACAAACAACCAGGTCTTCAGTGTCTCATGCTGCATGACTTGTGCAAGACAAAATTATTTTTCATGTTGTACACTACTCTTTCTACTCAAACTATATGATGTAGATATGATAGAATATTTGTGCATTCCATACATCATATCATGCTATTCATGATTTTGGGGGGATTGGGTGGCTGCAAATATCATCTATATTTTAAGTGACTTTATGTTTGGGAAATGCTTCATTCATGGTGCCTCTTACAAAATTTTGTCCTAATATTTGTATAATTCTTTGTCTCCTAAACGTAACCTAAATCAAATGTAACCACAAATCTGTTCGATCTTTGCCTAAGTTTTACTTCAAGTACCCACACACAAATGGTCTGACTCTTGGGGGCTGAACCTTGCGACCATGCTATCTTTTCATCAACACCACTACCATAGTTCATAATCCATGGCATATTTTTATTTGGACTTTGCCGTCACTTGAGTTCCATCTACTGTTAGCAACCTCCCTGAGAACATTCTTTGCAGAAATAGACTCAGATCAGGTACCATTCTAGGGTCGTTACTTTCTAGTACAAAACAATGTACCTCCAAACCATCTTGGCCATCATATGTAAGAAGTGTGTGTTACAAATTGAGCTATTGCAGCTTGTTGTATCCATCCAATATTACACCAGTATTAGAGAAAAGTCAAACCTGACGAGAAATGGTCAGTCTCCATTGCAGCATCTGTGGGACAACACTGATCTGGAGTCTTTCCTTCTGATGACTGGATTTACAAGGAATGTATTCATCATGTTGTTAAACATTTTATACTCTCCCAGTATTTTGCCAGAAGAGGACGTCCACCAGCTTTGACACCCCATGCATAACTTGGAGTGTCCCTGTTGCAATTGGAAGTGCAATTAATATTAAGGCTGGGACTTTGTAGGCTCAATAGGCCAATCCGATTGGATTCGAGTGAGTCCCACGAAGCGTATTGGGCGATTGATACCCCCTATTGGTGACTTTGTGAAGCCCAACAAACGCTTCCAATCCAATTGGCACCCCATTTTGGATCGACCGATCGGATTAGTCATGAGTTCAATAGACCAATAGAGGCTCCTATTGGACCTCGAGTTTTTGGCCCAATCCAATTGACCAATCGAGATTTTGCGTGTAATTTTTACACACATTTCCCCGCTCCCGCTCTCAACGGCCTCATCGCCCCATCACCTACACAAGAACTTCAACAACAATTATGGAAACGATGCAGGGGATTGTGAAATTACTATTGGCCACTGGACCACCACCATCATCGTCGAAATCGGGGCCACCAACGTTCAAGCTGGTGCCGGTATTTGCCTTTGCCATGATTGACGAAGACAAGTTTGGGAATGGGATTGGATGGGATGCCAATGGGATCCTGCTTTCGTTGTTGGGGAAATATTCCTTTGATGAGAGAAGGAGACAAATGGGGATAGGGATCGATGATGTGTTCTTGTTCTCGTCGAATGTTACTAAGTTTGTACCACGTTTTATGGCTGACGGTATGGGATTGGGAAAAAGACCGGAGGATTTTATCGGCGGGTCGACAAAGATGCCGGAGTTTACCATGATTGGGGCAAGTGAGAAGGCCATGGTTGCTAGAGGTGGATCGGGGGGGATTGCTATTTGGACGAGGTTAGAGAAGGACATTCGGCCTGCTGCTTATAGAAAGAAAGACTCCATGTGACCTTAATGTTAATGTTATATTTACAAAAGCTCCTTGAGCATGCGCTATAATCAAATTCAAATTCGTGATGGGATCTTATGAATACTCTCATGAACAACAAATTGTAACCTAATTTAATGAAACACATGTGGCCCACGACTATTTCACTGTGCAGTGCCGTAACGTGCAGTGTTAAACCCCCACGTGAACTCAACCATTGATGGATGTACTGCCACTTTAAATAATGCATCCCCATACACCACTGCATCCGCATACACCACTGTATCCTCATCTTCGCCAAAGTTCCGTACTTTGAACATGTCATCTATAATTACACCGATTTGCATTTCACGTAATACTGCATCACCGAAGAAGAACAACACTTTGTTGGTTGCGTTTTCTTAGCTGCGACGTGAAAGGTTTACGCTCACCGCTGAGGATGGATTCCATGTTTTTCTACTAATTTTGCACGTTTGTTTGTAATTTGTCAATAATGTCACGTGAATTTAAATAGCAATCTTGTTCACCAAAGAAGAAAAACTCACAGGATCAATACAATCCGTCGCATTTGTATCCCACAAAATGAGCAGTTTATCCAAAACTTTGTAGTCCGGGGTAGGCACAAGATTAACCTCTGCCATCGATGCTAGCAATTTTGCTCGTGAAATTTGATAACCCAAACCATATTCCCCTTTTCTGAAATGCAGACACAGTGGTAACGAAGCATGAGGAGCTGCCGCTTGTTTATTTTTGTCATGTGTTTACCGTGGGAGGTGGTGAAATGTGCATGAAATTTGGATGGGAGACTGTCTTGATGTGCGGTGATGTGTGGATAAAAAGACTTGGCGGGAAAAAATGACTTGGCGGGAATGACTCCATTGAGCCATTGGTCAATCGGATCGGAATGGCCGATTGAACAGCCCCACAAAGGCAAGAGAGAGGGCAATACGAAATTTTCAAAAATTCTGTCACGGATTCCGATTGGCCTATTGGAATCGGACCCGAGAAAGTCCCAGCCTAAGCATCTATGCATCATTTTCATGTACCATGGGTATCATTGTGACAAAATGGTCAACAAATACTAGTGTATACAAAGCTGAAGAGGAAAGTAAATTCATTGAGCCATAAACTTTCCAGGGAGTTGCCAAGACAGTTCCATGTGCACCAAGATCCTGCCAATCCTTTGCACACAAATTTGAGTGTACAAAATTTTTGTTGACCAAGACTTTCAAAGACGATGAGATGCTCTAGACATTGTGGTTGGCCAAGTTAGCAAGAGATCAGCCAGAGGGCTTTCTCCGCTCCCATGTAGATAAGTTCTTTGACTATCCAATGCATATGTTTCCTTGTACCAATACACGTGAGTGGGAAATGTGCTGCCTTCAGGACTCTGTCTCCAGAATCAAAAAGCATCCACACAGCAAAAAGAAGAAGAGAAGGCAAAGAATCAAGTCCATTATCTTTATTCACAACTTCGGGACTCATAACATTGGTCTCAATCAGATCGCTGTTGTATTTGATCCAGAGTTCGCAATTTCAGGACTCATTACATTGGTCTCAATCATATCACTGCTGTATTTGGTCCCGAGTGTAAGAGAGTTGTAACCAATCAATGTTGTAATAGGATTGCTTGTTAGTATGAATATTAAGACCTTTTGAAGATTATAAAATAATGTACAATGCTGTTTTCCATCCAATATTAAGTGCTGCTGCTCCTGCTCCTGCTCCTGCTCCCGCTGTTGCTGTTGCTGATGCTGTTGCTGTTACTGTTGCTGCTACAAATATTACTGGAAAAACTGCTTCAGTCCTCACTCTCTCTACTTCTCTTTTCTTCTCCACCAACTTTTCTCGAGTTTCCACAACAAGAGCATCCCTCCATTCCTCTATTTTCATCATCTTCTTCCCCATTACCTCTTTAGCTTTCTTTGTCTTCTTTTCCCCCCCTCTTTTTGTCTGCTTTGTTCTTCAACATTTTCTTCATTGTCTTGTTGAAGTCTTCCAATTGCATTTCTATTTGTTCGGTCTTCTTTTCTTGGCTTGTCATCTGCCCTTGAACAAACTGCATTGTGAGCGGGTGTGACAGACCCACAGCAGAGGGATCTTTCCTTTTGTGTTCAAGCCTTGAGATTTGAGATTTCTTTGTTTTTTTTTCCAATCTGTTCCGCTACTTCTTTATCAAAAGGCCAGCATTAGCTCTGTTCTTGTTGGAGCCGTTCTTGGTCTTATAAGGTGGTTTCTTGGAACTTGACTTCCTTGATGTGTTCCTGCTACCAACCAAAAATGTTCCATTAGCACCAAGAATCTTCTCCGCAACACTTCCAACAGACAATTGCTCATATTTCCACTTGGTGAGGAGCAGGGGCAGTAGCACCTTCAGGCACCTTCTTCCTCTGCATCTGGTAAAACCTTTTCCTTTTCAGAGAGAGTGTTACATCCAACAGCGTTTTCATTATCCACAAGTTTTGGTGGCAATAAGGCCAGTATATGCATCTCAAAAGCATTGTCATTTTTATCATCATTTTCCTTGGTGCCTGAATTCTCCTCTTGTTCTTTGTCATCATCCCCACTTTCTTCATCAGGGTCGTTGTCATTACAGAGTGTATACCCAATACACTGGACTCAGACTTCTTACTGATCATCCTCTGGATCTTCTGTCACCTGATACAGAAGTCTTTCATCCCTCCTGCACTCCCGGTTTGTTTTTAACTTGGTACACATTTTTCAACCCAGTCTTGATTGATGTCATCCTTGTTACTCATTTTCTCCTCACACAACCTCTTCCTGTACATTGTCATTACCTGTTACCATGCATATGCTCTGGTGGGCAGCACCCCCCTGATAACCTCAAGGAAAACATTCTTTTGTAGTTCTTTGCTCCATGTGTATCAGACATAGCAGAACGGCAGAGTGCTGCCACTAAGTGCTTGTGGAATAGATGTGAACAGTAGCATCGGTCAATCAATTGTTTGTTGAGAAGTTAGTCTGCTTATCCCAAGACAATGAGAATGGAGAGATCAGGAGAGCACCCCCCCCCCTCCAAGTATTTGGGGAGGCACCTAAATCTCATTTAGTTCATTGGTCATGTTCAATGCATCATTTTAAAAATGAGACAGTTTAGGTTTGGATCATACTTAAGGAGGATTAATTGGAGATTCGGGGTGCCCCCAAATGCCTCCTAGAGTTCCATGTGATTTTTTGCAGTCACTTGTTCTCAGCTAAAAATAATCTTGTTCACCACACCCCACCTTTTACTGTGTAATGTTTCTCTCAAGATTCGATTTTGTTGTGTATACCAGCAAGCAAGCATTGAGATATTTTGGCAATTTAACTCATTCCTATGTAATATTTGTACTACATAAAGATCAGGGGGAATCTTGGAATCGCCAAATTTCTTTGCAATCGCCAAAATATCATATCTGTACGGTTGGATTCGCGGAGGCGGTAATTCAGTCAATTTGACTAAATTCAGTCACATCTTATCCAGTGAAAAAGTCATCGAATACTCATATTCAATAATGAAGATATAGATGATTATTATGAACCAGATGTTGCTCTTTTTTATTCCGCTGACGTCGTTTCACGGAACAGTCTGGTTTTGGAGATATTCACCATCCCAAGCACCATTCAGTCTGAGTACGATAGATACATCTCATAAAAAAAATTCATAACCGAAGCTGTTGGTGATTTTCTAGTATTATTTCTACGTACGAACGATGTCAAATCTCTGCGGACGACGCACTGGAAACAACAACAACAAGCTTCTTGGTGAAGGCTCTGTTTGCTCCGTGCTCCTCCGCAAGCTACATCCCCAAGATGTCATCAGCCAGGCCTTCCCAAATCGTATCACGACCGATCGCCTTTCAGATTTGGTTGCTGTGAAGCAAGGACAAGGGCGCAGGGCTGGTGGAGGTGTCACGAAGGTTGCTGTGTTCTTTTCAACACCCAGCATTCCTGATGTGGAAGTTTGGGCTGCAATTGGGTTCACGAAGGTCGTGACGAGTTGCGACCCATCCAAGGTCTTTGCTCCTGCCACCACGTCTACAACAGCTGCGTCTGCATCTCTATCAGGCACAGCTGGTGTTGATCGTGAAGGCCTTCATCTAACGAACGATCTGGATGAAGACATTGCCAGGGTTCGTGAGTTAGGACTCACGGTTGATGATGATTGTGAGCCAGCCAAAGAGAACGTGCCAAGTGTACGTAACAACTTCGAAATGGACCCGACAACCAGCCTGTATGTAGGACAGAAGTGGAGTTGGGATGGGCACTGCCAACGAGCTCTTGCGACCTCAACGAAGCAAGCTCCAGCATTTCATGGAGGATGGCAACCCACTGACGACGACCTCTTCAAGGGTTTAACCAAGTTCCTCCCCATGGATTGGTTTGAGAATGTTCTTGTGCCTGGCACATCGAAGAATCTCATGGATGCCGGTGAGACAGAGACAAATTTGGGAGAGATGTTGTGCTGGTTGGGTCTCAAGGGCCTCATGGCTTCCCATGTTGGCTTCTCCCAACAAGACTTCTTTAATGGCATGGAGTTTGATGAGCGCCACAACCCATGCCCTTACAAGCTCAACATGTACATCTCCATGCGCCGGATGGAGAGGTTGGATCAGCACATCTGCTTTACTGATCACCTTCCACCAGCCTTCATTGACAAGTTCTGGGAGGTTCGCCAAATGATTGGTGCATGGCGGCAGAATATGAAGGAATTGTTCAGCCCAGCCTGGGTTGTATGTCTTGATGAGTCCATGAGTCCATGGACTAATAGATTCACATGTCCAGGATGGGTCTTCTGTCCCCGCAAGCCGTATCCTGAAGGTAATGAGTACCATACAATTTGCTGTGGGGTGTCTGGAATATTGTTTGACTTGGAGTTGAGAGAGGGAAAGGATCACCCGTCTGAACTTCCACCTTAGGAATTTTCGGAAGAAGGAAAGACAGCTGGATTACTCCTATGCTTGACCAAAGCAATTCACCACACTGCTCGATATGTTGTATTGGATTCTGGCTTCTGCGTTTTGCAGGCACTGCTTTCATTGAAGAAGAAGGGAGTTTATGGCGGAGCACTAATCAAAAAGCACCGGTACTGGCCTTCAATGGTTGCTGGGGATGCAATCGACAAGCATTTCGATGATAAAGAGGTCGGTTCAGTTGCTGCTGTGGAGGGTACTCATGATGGAGTATGCTACAACATTTGGGCAATGAAAGATGCTGGCTATGTGACAAAAATTATGGGAACTGCCTCCAGATTGTTCTATCCGGAGGAGAGAATGCACACTCGTCGTCTCGAAGGAGGTGAGACGGCATCGTTTCGATACACGGAGCCGTACTATTTGCATTTCAAGTATCGACACTTGATTGATGATCACAATGCTAAGCGACATGCAGTGCCAGCAATTGAGACTTCTTTGGTTACCACACGTTGGGCAATGCGGGTCTTTCAGTATCTTTGGGCACCGTCGGAGGTCAACTACTTTCTTGGATGTAAGGCATTCAAGTGGGGTGGCAAAGAGAAGATGAAAGGATTGGAGTTCCGTCGGACTGTTTCGTGGGCTTTAGTCAACAATCCTCATCGTATAGCTTCTCCCGAGCAAGTGAGACGCATCAGACGCACAAACACTCCCACTACGATGCACAAACTCAGCACTTGTCCTATCTACACCTCCCGTTGGGCAGGCAACAAATTTGAAACGAAGTCACTTTTCAAGTACAACCAATTCACTTGCAAAGCCAGAGGATGCAAGAAGAGGGTGCGCACCTACTGTGATTGTGCCCCTGTTGAATGGCTATGCAATGTTCATTGGCGTGATCACTATGTGGAAGTCGTGAATAGTGAAATGCATGGTAACTGAATTCAGTTGACGCTGAAGTGTGATTTTTTGTCCAGCTGCCCTTTGAGATTCTAAAAAGTAGAACATGGAATTACCATAGCCTACCATACATCAAAATTTAGAGAATTTTGTCTCGTTTAAGGCTCTCCTTTTAGTTCTAGAAAATCTTGAATATTATTTAAGATCTGAACATGCATAAGGTGACTGAATTCAGTCAATTAGATAGGGTGCGGAATGGACCGTGTATGGTATGATTTTTGAGGATTTTTGACCACGCGCCAAATTTGTCGCAGAGACAGTGCACGAGGCATACTGGATGGAAAGGATGGAACGGATAGAACATCGATTACGAAGGGAACCGATCCTACCACCATGAGCGGAAACACCGACAACGAATGGCTCTCTCGCAATTCCAACGCCATCGTCAATCCCACACGCAAACGCGATCGTCGATCGTATGACAACAACTGGGACGCCTATGAAGCGCGTGCGGGGAATAATCACTTTGGCCGTCAACAAGAGAACGGCGTTTCTCGCCGTCCGCAGGGTTTCACTGCCGATGGAATACTTGTGGAGGGCGAGCGGGCAGGAGTGCCTCATCACGGTTTGCACAATTCTGCTCCTCAGCGCGACGCCGCGCGAAACGGTGGCCCTTCCTCGTCGAGGATTCGAGTCGCAGACTATCGTGGCAGCGCCGCAAGAATCGGTGTCTTACCCACCAAAGTTCCTCCTCCCATCGCATATCGCCCGACGGCGCCTTCTCCCAACGGCCCCAAATCAAACAACCAGTCCATGAATCCTTCATTCACATCAGCGCTTCTCCAGTCTCTCGCGAACCCGCCTCCCATAACCGTCACTTTGCCACCAGATCTACGGAGCACTCTCAACGAGGAACAATGCCAAGTCGTCGAATCAATCCTCTCCGGATATTCTACCTTTTTTACCGGTCCGGCTGGCTCCGGAAAGTCACACGTTTTGAAATCCTTGCTCGCCGCCAATAGTCTAGCAATAGGAAACAATGGCAAGCCAAGGAAAATCGTAGTCACTGCCACAACCGGTGTATCGGCTTGCAATATCGGTGGGACCACGATCCATTCCTTCTCCGGTGCAGGTCTGAGCACCGCCTCCTCGGCTGAAATGACCAAACGAGTCATGGGCAACGAGCACGCGAAACAGCGTTGGCGTGAGGTCGACATTTTAGTCATCGATGAGATCAGTATGATGGCCGCAAATTTCTTAGATAAATTGAATTTTATTGCGCAGAGGGCGCGGAATGACAGGAGGCCGTTTGGGGGAGTGCAGTTGGTGGTTTGTGGGGATTTCTTTCAGGTGATTTGATTTGACGCGATTAGGTGTGATGATTAACTTGATCTGAGACGAAACCTGACGTCCTTTTTTATGATGATTTCAGTTGCCGCCTGTGGAATTGGCGAAGGATGGGTTTGCATTTGAAGCAAAATGTTGGCCGCAGGTGATCAAGAGGTGTGTGTTACTGCGACAGGTATTTCGCCAACAGGGTGATGCGACACTCATGAACATCTTGGACGAGGCGCGAATTGGAGAATTATCGGCTCGGAGCGCACAAGTTCTAAAGCAACACTGTACCCTCCCATCGGAAGCATTTGGTCACACATCTCGAGATGACGACGCTAAGATCATACCCACTCTCCTCGAATGTCGAAACAGAAACGTTGATCAGGCAAACGAGCGTGAAATGGCTAAGCTAAAGGGAGAAACACACACCTTCCACGCTCGTGATCGCGCCATTGCTGATACTTACAAAGCGCAGCTGAAACAATGCCAAGCACCGGCGGTGCTCGAACTTAAGGTTGGGGCGCAGGTCATGCTGTTAAAGAATATAGACTTGGATAAAGGATTGGCTAATGGGAGTAGAGGCGTGGTTGTGAGATTTCAACCCCCCAAAAATGAGAGGTCAGTTTACTTGACGTCATATGTTGTGTGTTTTGAGATCTTAGCTCACTATCTTACATTTTGTCTAGTGAGGTTCCAATGGGATTCAAAAATATAGACTTGCCTGTTGTTCGATTTGATTCTATCAAATCATCGGGCGAACTTTCGACCGGTGAAGATAGAGAGTTTACCGTCCTTCCCGAAGGTAGCTATGTTATTTCTGACTTTTGGTCTGTGTTAACAGTCGGCACATCTAATCACGGGGTACTTTTCATTTAGAATGGCAAAATAAAATGGGCGACCAGACTGTAAGCGCGCGTGTTCAAATACCTCTTAGACTGGCGTGGTCTATTTCTGTGCACAAGAGTCAAGGGTGAGGATTTCGGTTTTTGTCTAGCTCAATAATCCTATATTTTGACTGCTTACTTCTTGTCACTTCCTCAGCATGACAATTCCCAACCTGACGGTGAACTTGTCTGGCGTGTTTGAGTATGGGCAAGCATATGTTGGTGAGTTGGACAGGAAACACTTTTGTTCGCGTGGCATCTTTGTCCCATTCTAACTTTGTCTTGTTCAAACTATTTGTAGCACTCAGCAGGGCAACGGAACTGAGACTGCTCACTTTGCGAGGGTTTTCCGAGGGAGCTTTTCGTGCTCACCCACTTGTGAAGGTACTCAATATTGCTTACAAAACTTTCAAGAGTATATGATGCACTAGAGTCTCAGCCTATTCTCTTCATCTTTAGCAATTTTATCGCATGCTAGAATCTCCTCCTAACAAGGAGAACCTCAATGCTCATCATGGCAATGAACTTAGTAATGAAGCTGACCCTTTCCTCCCTAAGTCTCTTTCTGATGTTGGTTCGTCGAACCCATATCATAAAAGGTCCTTTCATTCAAGAAACCACTCCAATTATCAAAATAGCAATGCCCCAAGCCTACCCATGGTGCCACATCGAGATGTTTACCCTAAGAGCACAACGAAAAGCCCTCCAATGAACAGCATCTCACCCACTCTAACTCAAGATCAAATTCAAAGGATGGAAGAGAATCGTCAACGAGCTCTTGCGATTCGCATGAAAAAGCAGCAGGGCCTTCTGTGATATGAGGCTGGGCTGTTTTTTTTCGATGCTAAAGATGGTTTAGAATTTTCTATTGCAATTGATTACGTAATTCATCATGACGATGTTAAAATAGCGTGCTCAGTGGTATTGTCGTGGATTTTTAGTTACAGATTTTAATGTGCGCACGACACAATTCGAAAGACATGTTTCAGACAGACTTTCCGCTTCTGATTCCTCTTTTTTGTGAGCCATGAGCGATTGACCATCCATCCTCATCAGTAAAGGAGACTAACTCTCGAGTGAAGAATTTGCGGAAGCTTTATGAATGATTTCGAATACTGCACTGAAATCCTCCTCCGCCAGTTTCTCATCTTCTCTAGCTTGGCTAAACAGCTTCTCCGCACCTTCGGTTACTGAGTATTCAACACCCGCTTCTTTTGCCATATCGACTGCCAACTTCATGTCTTTGTGGGCATGCTGAAGGGGAAAGTTTGGCGAATGATCCTTTCTGAGCATCTTTGGACCTTTGAGTGCATACATCGGACTTTGAATTGCCCCCTGGCCTATCACTTCCAGCATCTTACCACCATCGAGACCCACACTTTCGGCCAATGCCAAACTCTCTCCAAAAGCAGCCATCATAGTTCCCATCAAAGAGTTCACCACCAGTTTGGCGCGTGTTCCTCGTCCGATTTCACCAAAGAAGTGAGTTGCCTTGCCCATTGCCTTTAGAGATGCCTGCACAGTCGGGTCGTCACAAACCGATTTTGAACCAGCACACAGGAATATCAATTGACCAACGTGTGCGGGGCCTTTCGATCCTGACACTGGAGCCTCCAAAAATTGCCTTTTGGGTTGAAATGGAATTGCAAGTAAGAAGATAAAGCGGAAAACAGTGGAGTAGACGCTTGCACCATACTGCACTCACCCTTTCTTTTCTTCCACTTGCGCACTCATTCTTTTCATATCACTCTCAGCCAACGTAGCGCAATCAATAATGAACTTTCCCTCCGTTACCCCTGCCAACGTACCATCGGGGCCTTCAAATACAGCCCGACTTGCCTCTGGCGTGGATAGCATAGAACTATTGATTCACAGCAATGAAAAAAAGATAGATGAATCCCTTGCACCACGTTAAACCATACTGTTTATCACCAAAATCCTGTTGGAAAACACTTACAAAGTAATACCGCAACTCTCAACTACTTCCCTCGCCGTGTCCTTCACCTCAATACTCTTTTCGGGAAAACGTTCCTTCAAATCTTGACATTTAGACCCACTTCGATTCCAAACTACCAGCGGAGAATCTGGGCTTCCTGCCACATTCTCTGAGAGGAGGCGACCAGCCATTCCCTCTCCCATAATTCCTACATTCCAATGAAACGCGAGAAAGGTACGGCCAATGAACAACGATGTGAGATGTGATAGAAGTACAAACCGCAAGTACGATGGTCGCATCATAGACGACCAGACCACAACTCAACGTTGGGTCCCGACGGAAAGATAGCCTCGACCAGGAACGCACCGAGACCGATAAATCCTACTGGGGGCATGATGAAAAATAATACTCAGATAGAGCAACTGATTGCCAACGATTGGTGTGTATGCTGTTTGTATGGCACAATAAGATGGAGATCTGAGATCTTCTGATGATCCACGACGCCTTCGCTGCCTCGCCACTTGGATTGTACATAAAGTGTAGTCAAAATATTTCCCGTACAATACAATAATACCCTACAATCTCCTATCGTACTACAAGGTCGGAAGATACGAAATCTTTTCAATATCTTATTTTATTTTTATGCTTTAAAGGTAAACAGAGAAAATACCTTTCAACATCGTATTGATTCCCAAGTTACAGCTTACAGCTTCATGAAGTATTTTATGAGATCTAACTGTAAATTATCTGGTGTAACGCAGTTCTACCTTTAGTTTTAAGCTGGAAGCTCTTATGAGATGACACCTGGGTGACACCTACCTTGATACCCGCTGACATGCCCCCTCCCTCTCTTTGATTTCACCAGATCACAACCCCCAAAGAATTCTGCATCGGAATTCGAAAACGAGATCGCATTTGCCTCACACATTCATTGCCCCCTCACCCTGTTGCAATAACCAAACGACTACGATGGCCCTCAGAAGCCTCAGCCGTAAATGCTGCAGCCCGTGGACCCTGCGGCGCCATGTCTACCCCGTCAGCGGTGTTGTCATCGACGGTTGTCTCGTCCGTCGTGAGCGGGAAGGTTCCTCGTACAACACTGCGAACTACTCTTCATTTGCAAATTTTTCTACAGTTTCTTTTGACGACTACGTCAATGTCGTGAACTCGAAATCGCAACCACCTCTGTCGCGCAAAGATGACATCGCGGCACTCGGCCTCAACAACGTGATCGCAGATGCCTCTCAAACACAGCTGGCTCATCGGCAGAATCAATATGAACAAGAAATACTCAGATGGATGAAAGCCAGTCCGAAAATAGCAGCATACAAAGTAGAGGAAAAACTCGCCAATATGTGGGTCGAGCAGCAGGAATTGCTGAGCAGATTCGAACAACAGCATCGTGTGGATGAAAGCCTGCAGCCGCCGGTCCTTCTCACTGTTGATACTGTAAATCTAGTGATTCAAGCGTGGTGCAATTCAAACACGGGCGAGGTTGGCGCAATGCGAGCGGAAAGGCTGCTGCGTTGGATGGAAGACTTGCATTCGACACCAGCGAAATCTACTATTGGCCTCGAACCAACCTCAACTTACTCTTATAATACCATATTTCCAATGCCAGATTATCAAAGTTATGCTACAGTCATTGACGCATGGTCACGCGCGGCTATTTATGAAAGCGGTCACGCAAAATCAAACATTGATTCTGAAATGGAGACACCTAAACGTGATATTTCCGAAGCTACAAAAAATGGATTTGAGTGTGCCAGACGCGCCGAAGACGTGTTGATGCATATGCAAAAGATGCACGAGCGTCGGTTGGAAAACCAGCAGCATTCTGATCCGTACTCCTCTGACATACAGCCTGACACACACGTTTTTCACTTGGTGTTGAAAGCATGGTCCAACATCCGGGGGGCAACAAAAGCGACCGCCATGCGTGCCACAAGGATTTTGGATTTTATGCAAGAACTGCATCATTTTCAGTCACTGAATTCACCAACCTCGTGGCAGGGCATCTCTGTGTTCAAGGTCCATCCTAACGTGCACACATACAAACTTTTGATCCAAGCGTGGGCATCCACTGCCACACCCGAAGGGGCAGATCATGCGGAAGAGATATTACGTCATTTGCTTTCAATTTCGAAAGCTGGTAATGTCGGTGTTGAGAGTAATCCAGATGAAGAATGCTTTCATATCGTCATGAAAGCACACGCCGAATCAGTTCGTAAACGTCGCAGGGGCACCACAATTGGGCATACTTCGAGCGGTGATCGAGCGAGACAAGTCACGGCTCTTTTAGATTGGATGGAACTTCTGGCATCACGGCGTGCATTCAAAATCCAACCTACATTGGAGACTTATCGCATTGCGATGTCAGCTTGGGCGTGGAGTCACGATGTCGATGCTCCTAGAGAGGCAGAGAGGATTTTATTTCGAATAATTCGTGCTAGTGAAATATCTTGTGTAGATGTGGCAGTGGATCACTTGTTGCAAACTGGAAGTCAAAATAAAGTTTCTAGTACACCCAAGCCATGGTTAGATGGGCCTGAGACTCGAGATTTCAACACAGTGATCAACTGTTGTGCATTTGCTCGCGGCGTTAGCTCTGACCCTTCTTCAGATATGGATGACGACGAAGCTCTCGAGCTACACCAAAAAGCCCAAAAGGAAATTTTCCTTATTGCGGAAGATGTCTTTCAAGCCCTTCTAGAATCAAAGCACGCTCAGCCAGACAGTGATACGTTCCTGGGAATGCTTCGAGCATGTGTGTCCTTGCTACCAAACAACGAAGATCGGGATGCTCGTGTCATTGAACTCTTTCGGTTAGCATATAAAACTCATCCGCCAGAGCAATCATCTTCGTCAAAGTCGACGTACTCTGTATTGGATAGATTGCAATCGCCAATAGGTGGAGGGTGTGTGAATGCAAATATTCTCAGGCAATTACGCCTTGCTCTGCCATCAACAGAGGAATATATTCGTGTTCGTGAGGAATACGAACAATATCGCCGGAATAGCATGAAACCATAGCTGGTTGTATGATTTTCAACAAAACTACCAGCCACACTTTTTCGAGCAGAGTGAACTTCTGATAAAGAATCCATACAAAAGTATCCAGTGCAGTAATGGACTATACATTACTGCAAACAGTCACTCTCCGGGACTTGTATCTCATATCATTTGTTTTAAATGATATTGGAGCAACTGTCATCCCTACTAATTTCATATTGGTGCAACTCCAATAATGTAGAGAACAGTAGTAATGCTAAACACGTTTTATATAGGCGATTTCGAGAAGATGCAAGCAACTGCTGATGCTTTTAGCAGTGACACTGCTTCATACCAAAGAACTTCATTCTTTTTAAAATGGAGATAATGTCGTCGTCGCACACACTCTTCGCAAATGTATTATGATACTGCCGTGTGGAAAAGATTGAGCCTTGTAGTTGATTCCTGCTATCGAAGCTCTTGCTGAATGTGCCCTTATGATATTTGAGAAACACATCTAAGATATTGATATTCTTAATTGCATTGACACTTGGCCCCACTCTAGTTATGGCTATTCTGATTGAGTATTATGACTATTGATGAAGTTATTTATCGGTTGCTTAGTGAGTTAAATCACACCCATCTCTGCCTTAAAAGACTCTGGTTTAGCAGGAAGAATCGACCTTCCAATCACTGATGTTTGCCGCATGACTTCTGAAGTGAACATGTCCGAATCGAAGACTGATGATTTAGGATAGGTAACAGCCTCAGAAAGAGCCCTGTTTAACATTTCAGTGCTGAATGGGTCATCTGGCTTGCGACTTAACGCTTCGTGGTATGAATCGATTGCTCTATCAACATCACCGTTCAGATGATGAGCAAATCCAAGGGCCGAGAAAGCAGAAGAGCTCCCCTGAAAAGGACAGATGAATGTCAAAATGATTCGGGATCATTGGAATGAAGAAGTCAAAAAGTCATTCAAAACTGAGCAAGTTGTTGGGGCGTGAAGAGCTTACCGGATTCAGCGAGGAACACTTCTCAAAACACACAATCGCATCGACGTACCGCCTTAGCTTTCGGTAGCTCTGCCCAAGATTATAAATTGTGGGTTCCCAAAAGATATCATTGCAACGATGAACGCATTCGATGTCGGTCAGATTGCGATCCATTACTTCATTTGATGATTCGTATGATGCAATATGTTGACCTTTGAAACCGGGGGTTTCAGCATCAGGCTTGTCCTTTCTATGGCTATCGTCAGTTGGATCCTTTTTGGCGTTACTATTCAACAGAACGTATCCGTTGGTCCCCAGTGCCGCGTCAGTAGAGGTCAACGAAGACGATTCAGCCTCTATATGCAAACGCAACGCCTTGACGAACCAAAATGCGGCATCTTCCAAATCCCCACGCCGAAAAGACCAAACACCCAATTCGTTACAACACAAAGGATCAGACGCATCGGTTTTTTGACTAGAGGCAAGAAAATGACCGGCTAAACTCAAATGATTCGTTCTGAGATACTCCATTCCCATGTAAAGCAAAGGAATATGACTCCCCGAGTACTTATTCTGTGCCGCTCGGAATGAAGCCAATGCCTGATCACTCTCATCGCATGCGGCAAACGAACAGCCAAATCCAATCCAGCATTCTGCGCTGCTCGGATCGAGCCTCGTCGATCGGCTGAAATACCTCTGAGAGAGGTCATGCCGCCGACACAGGTGGTAGTAACTCCCTACGGCAAACCAAGCCAAAGCATCCTTTGGATCAGCATCGACAAGGCGATGTGCCAATTGAAAGAGACGCCGCTTAAGACCGAGTCCCACAAGGGTGGCAACGTAGACGTATCCAGCTGTTCGACAGAATGGGTCGAGAGTGTCAATGACTGAGCAGTATGTGAGAGCCGCTTGGAGATTATGGGAAGCGTATGATCGGATTGCAGCAAGGGAAAGAACATCTGAAGATTTCCCAAGGTGATGAGTCATTGCGAGGTTGCGGAATGCTTCATCTGCAGTGTCCGACGCTGCTTCATCAAGTTTCCACGGTAATTTTTTTGAATCCACTCCTGCAGGATGACTAGGTGAACCCACTGAGAATGTGGATGGAGTTTGTAATCCAACGCCAAGGATAGAAGATGCACCTAAGACACGTCCTACGTCTAAGCTTTTAAAGCTTTCATTGATTGCCCCATGCTCATGGTGCCCACTGTCCTGAACAGTTGATGGAGGCGACCCAGTCCCTCCCATTCCTCCCCGAACTCTCACCAAATACAAATCTCTCAACCACGAAATGCCCATGCTTCCCAGAGTCGACCTATCACCCCAATTCAACGATGCCACCCATTCCTTCTCCTCCTGCGGAGTCAATAACCTCTTTTTGATAACATAATCCAACGCCTCGATGCATCTTGCATCGATGTCTAAAGCAATGCGCAAAAACGGTAGGGCGCGATGAGGATTCGATATTTCATCGTAGGCAATTCCTCGAGCAGTGCAAAGGCGTGCCAAGGGGTGAATTCCATCCGTTGTCATTGGAGGTGATTTTTGTGTGTGGATATTGTCGGAAGAAAAGTGGAGGGGACAAATGTTTTCCGCTAGCCGAAGAAGGCGTTGATCATCTCCCTCATCAATGAGAGCGGTATGAGATAAAGACTGTTCTCTCCATTGACGAATATACATCTCATCCGCAAATTTGGATTCCAAACCTCCCTCTCCTTCCTTGTTATCATCGTCCTCCTCCATGGCATCTGTATGAACACGATATCCATATCCATAATAACCCCATTCCATGGGAGGAGGCGGAGGAGGAAACCGCATTGCCTCTTCGTAAACTGCAATCGCACGATCATGCTCTCCCACTGCAACGAGACATTGACCCGCTAACAATGCCGCTTCCGAGCGTAACAACAGGGCATTGCGAATGCCCTCCCCATTGCTTATATTCGTAAAGTACGGAACATCCTCTTCAATACGGCCATTTACATCGTCAGCAACATGATTGAATTGTTCCAGTCCACCAAAGCCAGCGGCATCATCGCCCTCTCCATCCCCCTCTTTCCATCTCACGGCTCCGATCAGTCCAGCCCTATCCAATATCCAAATGGCACGCTTACTTTCTCCTTTTAGAGAGAGCGCCCGTGCAGCGAGGTAGGCATCGTCGGGACGATGGGTCTTTGCGAGGAGTGCTAGGGCATAGAAAGATGCCGTGGCGGGGTCGGGGGTTGACATGATGGTTACATGGCTGCCACTGCTGCTGTCACTGTTATTGTTGCGGTTGCAATGAGGCAGTTTAATCCCCAATAGAGATTGAACGAAGCATCGTAATTGGACAGTTTCTTCGTCTTGACCTATTCGAAGTAGATGGCGTGCGTGGCCCTCCCGCCGCGCGCCATCTCCACGCTGCGGCGGTTCCTCCCCGTTCGAACTCCTCACGACATCCTCACTTTCTCCTCCCTCCTCCTTCCGACTCGCCAAATACCTCGCCGTGGAAGGAGACAACGCCGCGAGGAACGCACTGGCATCCCCGCCACCTCCGTGGCTAGCGTCGGTGGAGGGCGGAGAGAGGGCGGCAGTGGTGCCTCCATGGGAGCCGTAGGAAAGACGGCCGCGCACTCCGGAAGAGGCGAGACGATTGCGGTAGAAGGAGCTGTTGTGGGTGGGGGGTGGAGGCGAGCGGCCGGAGGTGCCCGGGTGCGGGGTGGTGCTGTCTCGGTGGGACGGCGACATGGTGTGGATCTACCGGTAGGTAGGATCAGTAGTTGGTCTGAATTCCGCGGGCTGAACCTCGCGAGATTAATAATTGTCGGTGCGTCTCCGTTTATGCTGCAATTGGGAGTCCGGGAATTAACCTAAGACAGGGAGACCATAGGGCAGGTGAAGTTATTACTGTACCTACTAGGTAGTTTGTTATTATTTGAGAACTCTTTTCCTTCTCCTCCTTCTGTGAGACGTTTTTTCACTATGGAATTTTATAGGTGAAATCATGCCTGTACAAACCTGATTGTTATGTTTGATATGCATGGGTATTCAATCACTGTTGATTTGTGATTACCTTAAAAATATATCAAAAATCAATCTACAGCATGGCCAAAAATTGAGGGGCATGATTGCTATTGACTAGAGGCCTTTCTCAATCACAATGACATTAATAGAGTAAGTGATCATGAGGCTAATCCACAACCTCATTGGTCAAAAGGGCAGTTCTGGGGGCTCCTCCACGACAAGTTTTGTCAATTTTTGCTAAGCAATGACCTTGCATATTATCTGGGCTGTTACGAATTCAAAAAAGACTACTTGCGCGCGACTCCTCCTCACCCTTAGAATCAAACTTGGGCAAGGTTCCTTTATATTGCAAAACTGTTGGGACAGGTACTTCACCTCACCCTACAAGGATTCATTCTCCATGCAAAACCGATCACGATCGTTTTAATATAGAGAAATTTATTATGAGGCGGATCTATACCATATTTGTCAACAGGCTGTTCAGCGATCACTCCCATGCTCTGGGGCCTGCTCCGCGACCAGTCTTGTCAATTTATGCGTACCAATGACCTCCCATGTTATAAGGGCTGTTGTGAATTCGAAAGAGACTCATTGCTCGCGACTCCTCCTCATCCTCAGAATCAAACTTGGGCAATTTTTCTCTTTCTTGCGAGACTGTTGGGATAGGTACTCGACCTCACCCTAAAACTCTATTCATTCCACAGCAAGTATATGCCCATCTCGGAACCTGGCACAACTCTAGAGGTAGCTGCCACCTTGTCATAATCGACCAAAATGACTTCAGAAGTCATGCCAGTGCATGCTCGCTTCATTAAATCATAAAGCACATGTAAGTACTACGTACTACAAAAGTCGTGCCAGTGCATGCCGCGCTAGCTTATTGGAAAGCACTTACTACAAAAGTTGTGCCTGTGCCCGTGCCCGCCACGCTTGCTTGCCCATTTCGGACCCTGGCACAACTCTAGTGGTAGCTGCCACCTTGTCATAATCGACCAAAATGATGTCAGAAGTTGCGCCAATGTGCGCTCGGTTTATTAAATCGGAAAGCATATGAAAGTACTACAAAAGCCATGCCAGTGCATGCCACGCTAGCTTATTGGAAAGCACTTACTACAAAAGTTATGCCCGTGCGCACGGCGCGAGCGAAGCAAGCGCGGTGCACACGCTAACTGGCAGCCACTGTTATAACTGTTTCCTTTGTTCGGGCTCCTGCAGCTGCTAAAAAATCTTGCAGCGGCTGCTAGTAATAACATGGTAAGTTTCATGTTACATTTATGTTGTGATTGGAGTTTACCATGTGGATGGGAACTCAATATCCCTCTGTAAAAAGCTCCACCTGGAAGTTGAATTTTCAGTTCTACACAGTACTCACTCTAGCATAACCTATTTCATTGGATTGTGCTAGCGAGGCTGATCCTTATTTACAATAAATTTTAAAACAATGTTTTTGCTTATGAAGACATATATTTATTTTAAGATGCTGATCGCACTGTCCTTATTTTGAACTCGAGACAAAAAATATTTACCAAAAAATACCACTACTCTGCTATTAACAAAACACTTTTTCTGCTATATTGTTCCCATTGAAACAAGTATATTAGCTAGAGCAACAACTGTAACTGAACAAAGGACCATACTCCCTCCACATCTCTTCCATGCCCTAGGAGTCTTGGTCTTTTACAAACAAACATTGGTTGGTTGTTGTGTCATATAGCTGATGCCATGTCCAACGTGGTGGCACTGACCGATGCTGCCCACAGTTCACCCGGTCAACAGAGTCGCAGCTCAAAGCTCACTCTCTCAGACTCTTCTCTTCGTTCTTCCGTGCACTTGTCTTTGCTTTTGCGAAGCTAACATTGGTTGGTTGTTGTGCCCCATTGCTGATGCCACATTTGACGTGACATCACTGTCTGATGCCGCCCACAGTTCACCCCGTCGACAGAGTTTCTCAATAGCTCCGACCAAGTTTAGAGCCTCACTCTCTGGACCTCTTCTCTTTGTTCTTTCGTGCCCACATCTTGGTTTTTGTTAGGCTAAAATTGGTTGGTTGTTGTGTCCTATTGTTGATGCCACATTCCACGTGGTGTTACCATCCAAAGCCTCTGCTCTCCTCTTCTCCACGCACACGAACCGATGCGTAACCTTAGTGAGATCCAAGCGAATCCATCTCCCTCTTGACACAATGTTTTGTTGTTGTGGTAGTCATTGTGGTGTTGGTTGATGTGTGTTGTGGTTGATGTGCATTATGGTTGATGTGGCGGGCGCAGCTGTTGTCATCATTATCATGGTCCTCGTCGAGATTGTTGTTGTTGTGCGGCGTAAGTAGGATCCGATCATAATAATATTATTATTATTATATGGTTGTTTGCGATAGCAGGCCTGGAGGTCTGCCGCTGCCAGATTCTGTTGAGAATTTATTTTCAACCAAATTTCAGAGAAATTTTGTTGAAAAAGTGGCGGGAACGATTTCAACAAAATTTTCAAAGTGATGAAATTTTGTTGGAAGTGGATTTAGTTTAAATAAGGATGGTAGACAGAGAGAAAAAACAAAATGTTAAGGAAAAAATAAATTTGTTTTAAAATTTATTGTAAGTGAGGATCAGCCTGAGTAGTATGTAGAACTGTTCATCAGACACAATGTTCTGCACTCCATATCATTTCATTTCACCACAATTGATCGCAAACCCTCCTTTCTTCACAAAGCCTCCTATCATTGCAAATGATTACATCCCAAACAATTGTTTCATAACAAACAATCATTTCATCGCAAACAATGATCATTTCATTGCAAACAACGATTGTTTCATTGCAAACAAGAGTAAACTGTTGTCCTGCTTTTTTGCGTACAACCGTTGCAATAGTTTCATTGCATACGATCGTTTGCCATAAATCCATCGCAGGTGATTGTTTTATTGCAACCGATTGTTTAACAGGTAACCAACATTTTTTCTAAATAGTTCAACTCAGACAATCAGCTTTTCTCAATGATCGTAAGTAGTTCGTAGCCATTGTCTCATCTCCTTTTTCATCCCAATCTGTTTCAACTTGCATCCGCTGTGGCTGGTCTGTTCCCTTGTCTCAACTCTATCCAAAATTTGCCTGTGTCCCATAGTTCCCCCACCACCACCACCCTTTCATTGATTTCCCTACCAACTTTTAGTATTTCATTAGCTGTAGACACATTTGCCATTAGCTGCCACTATAACATGCATCCAATTGCAACAACCACCCTCTGAATGACCATTGCAGACGTAGACTCAGATCTGGTGCAGTTCTAGGGTGGTTGTTCCATTTAGTTGCCTGACAACATGTGGTCAGAGGATTGCATTTGCTGCTCCCCTGACACAGTTCAGCAGTCATCTGCAGGTTCTGTACTTGCTGGTACACCATCAAGGACAGGCAGCATTGCATATGTGCAGTGTCAGAATTGCAGTGGCAAGGTTTGTAGTATTTGTATTATGGGTCTTACAGAGTTAGTAAAAGCCTGCAAAAAGAAGATCCCTCAAGAAGATCCCTCAATTACGGTCTTCAAGTCCATGGCATTGGCTTTGAAGAGCAAGGATGAACCATATACTTTGGATTTTGCTGTTCTTTTATGCAGTCCATCCCATCGTCAACCAAGAGTATCATTGTAACTCCTCCTCGGGCACCTGAGCTTTCAACGGCAGACCCATCTGATACTGAATTCCTTTTGGTCAGTAACAAAGCAGCCAACAAGAAGTGTCGCCGTCATCTCAACAACAACAATGATAATGTTTTCCACTGTTAACTTTCTTTCTGCATACTTCCAAGGGGATACTTCACCAGCATCCATGAAACCAGCCAACACGTCTGTTATACTTGGATGTCTTAACAAGAGTCATCAAAAGTCAAGAAGACCAAAGTACACAATGAATCACTTTCAAGGAGCTCTGGTATTTCCACCATTTGGTCTATTGGTTAAGGTGGATGCAACACAACATCACCTTAGTTGCGACCACATGGCTTAAGAAGACTGCACCAAATCAGTCATCAATGGCGTTATTGCAGATGCCAATGTCACACTAGTTGAATTGTATCTTGACACAGAAAAGAAGTCCATTAAGTGGATCAATGCCAGAACAAAGCGCATCATACTCAATGTCACATCCCTAGAAGACATTATGAAAAATATGAATGTTGTAGTGGATCTATTTGTTGTAAAACAAGTGACAAAATGTTTGGAATTCCATGACTGGAAGGGGAATACTCATTTTGGAATACATTGTTAGTCTTAATTCATTTGGCCAAGATGATATAGTGTATGTGTCTGCTTCTTTTACACATGCTTGAGGTCATTTTATGTTTCAAGAATTCAATCTCATAATGTCTTTTTACTTACAGTGCAGATTGTAACATCACCATCATTCTCGGAGAGTTTACATTGGAGGATGAAGCAAAAGCACCTAAGCCACTACTTCTACATCCAAGTGGTATGCTTTGTAATGACGTCTTCACAAAACCGCAAAGGGATGTATTTGCTAATAGTATCTACAATCACATGAGATCATTGACAGGCAGATGAGAGTTTGAAATCATACCGACATGTGGGTCCTCAGGCAAAGTTAGCCACGAGACAGACAAGGACTTATTGAGATTCTTCTGTTACCATGAAGAAATCCTGCTGTGCATATGATTGCTATGCAAAAACTACTCCAGCTACTGACAACAAATTTGTTATGTGGTGGTGTTGTCCTCCCAAGGCTTGTGGTGCATTTGACATGCCTGACTCCTGCATTGCAATGTTTCCTCCTATCGTAGAAATGATTTACCTGAGGGCCTTTTCAATATCAGTTCTTGTCAGCCTGAATAGATACTTTTATGACCATGGTGAGCCAGTTGTTACTACAAGTTCTTTGAAATATGAGCTTGTCGGTATAGAGCATGCCAGGAAGGTATTTGAGGAATCTCCTCCTGAAGAAGCTATGTATTGTTTCCTTTACTGCTTCAACGGCTTCAAACACTATAGTATGGTGGTCTATCCAGTAGGAATGCATTGCAATCACTTTTGTAATGGGAAGGAAAGTTTGGAAAATAAGATATTGTTTTGTTTGAATCCTAACAGTGGTAGTGGGGTTGGTAGGGGTGGGTGTCATTTTGGCACTTCATATGTGTAGTTTGCTTGACCGGTAGTTTACGTGTTCAATATATTTTTTAACCAAACACTTATTGTTTAATTAGCATGTTAAGAAATGCCAATGTTTTGAAAAACTTTTGAATCTATGTTAAACCAAGCAGAGCTTCAGGATATCTCACTCAATGTATTAAATTGTGCTGGAGTTGTGATGCGCCAAAAAAATTCCAAGCCGGAATCGAGCAAATCCCATTGATCTGTAACATAAAATGTGTTACTGAATCCAAGATTCCTGACAAGATATTGGTCAAAAAACCCATCTCCTGAAACAATTTTCACCTTGGACTGGCCATTGCTTGTTTCTGGGGCTGTGTTATGTTTGATCTGATGATAGAGGTCACTTGATAAAAGTTGCATGCTTTGATGAGGCTCAAATATGGATCTTCATCAGTTCCAGCACATTAGTGTCATCACAGCAAATGAAGGAAAGATTGTTGCTGGAGAAGACAAAGATGCATTCTGTTGTGCTGGACATCATGCAAAATATGGTCAGGGGATGAGGAAATAAGATTACACAACTGTCAAAGCTTCATTCATTTTCAAGCTTCCCAATGCATCAGGTGTGTTTGAAGTTTTTTGTTAATGTTAATCCTTTGAGGTTTATGAAATGTTTTTATTCAATTTATTTTTTGATATTGATCCAACAGAAACACTCTCAAACAGGCACCTCCAATTTCCAGAAATGTGCAATTTCTTTGAACGTGACTTGATAACAATTTTTCACATGAAGAAAATTCATATGGGCAAGTTTGACTTGTATGATTGTTTTGAAGGAGTCTTTCACCATGCACAGCAGTTGCAATATGCTTGTGACAGTAGTGGATCAGCTAGTATCTATGTGCAGTGGAACACTGCTAATGCGGCTGCTATCACCTTGTTCATAAAAATTAGTTCTTTGCAATTTTCCCTCTTAGAGAGAGTTCAATGAAACACAGCATTCTACTTCATGTATCATTAAGGCAAATACCATACAAAATCAGCATGAATTCAAGATGTTTAGTCCTCCAATGCGAAAGTGTATCGAAAATGAAATTTCAAAGTATAATAAGAATTTAAGTTGTCCTCCAGAAGTTGTTTATTTACTTCATCTGTTGGACAATAAGTTTGGTTTGAAGAACATTGATTATGTTTGATTGAAAGTCTTCTTCTTATTTTGTAAATATTCAGCTTGGTACCAAGGTGTCCAATGATACTTCATTTTCTGCTGAAGAAATGAGTGTAAGTTTAGTATTGTATATTTTTGTGAGTGGTCTAGGGTTTCTGATGTATGTTTCTTTTTAATCCTTCTTATGACAAGTGATTCAAACGTTGATGACAATTTTCACTTCTTTTTGTTCTCCAATGAGTGTTGGTATTGATAATTCAAAGGGTCCCTGCTCTGTTAACATTAACGTCAATCAATCTTCTGATGTACCTGAGATGAGCCTTCTTTTGCCGGGTTAGTGTTGCTGCTGGACTAGTTAGTCTTGGAATCACATTGGATGGAATTAAGGGAGCTTTGCTTGAAATGAATTAGTCAATTTAAGTTTGGTTCAAAGAACAATGATTATGTCTGCTCAAACGTCTTCTTCTTAGTTTGTAAATATTCAGCTTGTCCCAAAGGTGTCCAATGATACTTCATTTCCTGCAGAAGAAATGGGTGTTTGTTTGAAATTGTATATTTTTGATTGTTTGTGGTCTAAGTTTTTCGATGTATGTTTCTTTTAAATCTTTCTAATGACAGGTTTCTCCAAGTCGAGCCCTGACAATGCTGTGACGCAAGGTGTCGGCTTCCAAAACACCTTTCCACTGGAAAGCAAGTCATTGCTCTTGCCAACAATAACCTCTTTGGGGTGATCTGTGTCATCACACCAGGTAAACACATCCACCCAATCTTCCAGCCCCAGTGCTGCATCCTCACTGATGCCAATACAGGCATCTAAGCTGAGTACCCCCTTGGCTATGGAAGCAACAGCCCTAGGTTCCTCCGTGCGGAATACACATCCATCACCATTGCTGGCATGTTTGTATGCCTCATTGACACCTCTGCTACCAATAGGTACACACCTGCTTCTGCTTGGGCCACCCCTTCCAGGCATGGGGTATCACCGTCACTACCTCTCTTGCTGTTACCGTACATGACACTGCCACCTACAAGGTGGTCCTCCTACCACTCACCCTCCCATTTCTTGGGCACCAAAGCCACCACCAAGGTTACCAGCATGGAATTCTCCATGGACATCCTTGATACCTCGGTCGACGGTGGTTCCTTCTGGGCCAAGTGCCTCACCAGGTACAACAAGGATCAAGTAGCCGAACTTGCCTGCCTTGCTGCCGTTGGCTTTGGGAAAGTTGGCAATTGCCTCATCTTCTCCTGCCTAGCATCAAGAAAATCCTGGGGCAACCCAACTGCCTGCAATGTCACCAGTGTCGGTGATGACAAGGAAAATGAGACCAAGAAAGCCATTGATGCCCCATCAGCCTACCTCGCTGAGATGACTGGGGGCTGCTACCATGGCACAACCCCCTGCAGCACCCATAGCTGCATCAATCAGCACCCCTGGCGCCCACTCTTGCCTCAGTAACATCAACTTAACTTCACGACAAAAATACCTCAACGTCAGCCAACGCCATCCTCCAAGCCAGCCCTCAATGATGCACCCCTGAACAACCCCCTTTGCGACAGCGTAAAATGAATCAATCTTTGCTTCAGGATCTCAGGTCCCTGCATTGATGTATTTTGAGACATGCCCTCTGTGAGAAACCTCTAATCCAGAATGCAAACCCGATTCCGCAGCCAATACCACTTGATTTGCCATTGCACTTTTTGGTTGTCACTTCCTCCAAACATTAACTTTCCATCATTTTCTCAAGATGCAGGAATTTAGTGAGTTGATAACACAACACTTTGAAATAAACTTTTCCCAAGAGGATCACATATGCAGGTCTGTTCCCTGCCCTATTCACAGAGAAGATATGTTCACCACTGCAGTAACGACCTTCTTTTTGTACTCGCAGGTTCCCACAAGCATGCAACACATAATCATCCCATAGCCCCATTTTTTGCAAAAGTGATATTGCACTTAGTCCTCTAACCTGCGCATGTTGTTTGGTTTGGAGATCTTCAAGCATGTGTGCTACTTCTTCAAGAACATTTCTGTTCTCCATGCTATTTGTCTGATTCTTACACCAAGTCATCATTTGTTGATCAAGACCTTTCGTGACGATATATTTGCCAACTAGAGCTTGTATTTTCTGCCAGATTCCTGGGGATGCCTTGATCCAAAAATTAGCAATATAACTATCACGGATATATTTTCCATGTGTCTGTTCGGAAGGATGGACATTGGCGATTCCATGGAGACAGGCTTGAACAGATTCAATTGTGGACCTAGATTTTGCCAGGGCTTCCGCATCTTCTTTAGCAACATTTCTCATGAACCATTGTAAATTGGAAGATGTCTCTGCAGACTTTGAATACAACACATCCTTCCAATCCACGTTACAAGTATCTTGATCGAGAAGTTCTGACTTGACTTTCTGGATGTGACATTTCAAGGTTTTGTGTGCTACTTCCCATACGTCGGAGGAGTATCTATGAAGTTCAACTCTGATGTCATCACACATTATTGGTTGCCATATGAGACTCCAGTGTTTCTTTTGTGAACCCTTTTTTTATTCAATTTACCCAATAGAACTTGTGAAGGATGGCGAATCTGACTGATTTTCCATTGAAATGTCTACACAGACTTCTACATCTTTGTTCTTCTCGTTTAAAGATGGTGCTGCTACTGATGCCTTAATGGAAGACTTCACTGACTGGCTGTTTTTGGCACTTTTGATGGTTGCGAGTGAATCTAATGACACCCATTTACTTGATTTGAGGCTTCATCCATGAAATTTGGCCCAATATTCAACACGGGACTCTGATGTACAATGATCTACAACAGTTGCTATGTAATTTGATCTATGCAAAAGCACCCGAACTTTTGTTCCAATGGGAAACTCATGCATTGCAAGAACTTCTGAAACAGCCACTTCCACATCATAAGATGTTTTTCCAGGTGATTTGTTGTTCAACTATGGTGGATTTTTCAAATTGGAATACTCCTGAATGGCAGGAAGCTCTGCAATAGCTACTTCAAAATCATCAGACTTTTTCTGAGGTGATTCCTTGTTCAGCTCTGGTGGATTTTTCAAGCAAAGATCATTTTGTAGTGTTCTGTTTTTAGGAAGGACAGACATCTTGGGCAGATTCAACAAATGTGAGGATGATTCAATAGGTGCTAACTTTTCTGAAACAGAAGACTCGATTCTTCTGAAGCGCATGTCAAATTCAGGGAAGGTGGTAAATCAACCAGTTTCTGGTGAGCACGATGGCCTTGGTCATACATAGTACGATTGCTCTTGGACGAACAATAGTCCGGTCCAATGTCAGCCCACGCCATCCTCCAAGCCAGCCCTCAATGATGCACCCCTGAACAACCGCCTTTGCGACAGCGTAAAATGAATCAATCTTTGCTTCAGGATCTCAGGTCCCTGCATTGATGTATTTTGAGACATGCCCTCTGTGAGAAACCTCTAATCCAGAATGCAAACCCGATTCCGCAGCCGTATACCACTTGATTTGCCATTGCACTTTTTGGTTGTCACTTCCTCCAAACATTAACTTTCCATCATTTTCTCAAGATGCAGGAATTTAGTGAGTTGATAACACAACACTTTGAAATAAACTTTTCCCAAGAGGATCACATATGCAGGTCTGTTCCCTGCCCTATTCACAGAGAAGATATGTTCACCACTGCAGTAACGACCTTCTTTTGTACTCGCAGGTTCCCACAAGCATGCAACACATAATCATCCCATAGCCCCATTTTTGCAAAAGTGATATTGCACTTAGTCCTCTAACCTGCGCATGTTGTTTGGTTTGGAGATCTTCAAGCATGTGTGCTACTTCTTCAAGAACATTTCTGTTCTCCATGCTATTTGTCTGATTCTTACACCAAGTCATCATTTGTTGATCAAGACCTTTCGTGACGATATATTTGCCAACTAGAGCTTGTATTTTCTGCCAGATTCCTGGGGATGCCTTGATCCAAAAATTAGCAATATAACTATCACGGATATATTTTCCATGTGTCTGTTCGGAAGGATGGACATTGGCGATTCCATGGAGACAGGCTTGAACAGATTCAATTGTGGACCTAGATTTTGCCAGGGCTTCCGCATCTTCTTTAGCAACATTTCTCATGAACCATTGTAAATTGGAAGATGTCTCTGCAGACTTTGAATACAACACATCCTTCCAATCCACGTTACAAGTATCTTGATCGAGAAGTTCTGACTTGACTTTCTGGATGTGACATTTCAAGGTTTTGTGTGCTACTTCCCATACGTCGGAGGAGTATCTATGAAGTTCAACTCTGATGTCATCACACATTATTGGTTGCCATATGAGACTCCAGTGTTTCTTTTGTGAACCCTTTTTTTATTCAATTTACCCAATAGAACTTGTGAAGGATGGCGAATCTGACTGATTTTCCATTGAAATGTCTACACAGACTTCTACATCTTTGTTCTTCTCGTTTAAAGATGGTGCTGCTACTGATGCCTTAATGGAAGACTTCACTGACTGGCTGTTTTTGGCACTTTTGATGGTTGCGAGTGAATCTAATGACACCCATTTACTTGATTTGAGGCTTCATCCATGAAATTTGGCCCAATATTCAACACGGGACTCTGATGTACAATGATCTACAACAGTTGCTATGTAATTTGATCTATGCAAAAGCACCCGAACTTTTGTTCCAATGGGAAACTCATGCATTGCAAGAACTTCTGAAACAGCCACTTCCACATCATAAGATGTTTTTCCAGGTGATTTGTTGTTCAACTATGGTGGATTTTTCAAATTGGAATACTCCTGAATGGCAGGAAGCTCTGCAATAGCTACTTCAAAATCATCAGACTTTTTCTGAGGTGATTCCTTGTTCAGCTCTGGTGGATTTTTCAAGCAAAGATCATTTTGTAGTGTTCTGTTTTTAGGAAGGACAGACATCTTGGGCAGATTCAACAAATGTGAGGATGATTCAATAGGTGCTAACTTTTCTGAAACAGAAGACTCGATTCTTCTGAAGCGCATGTCAAATTCAGGGAAGGTGGTAAATCAACCAGTTTCTGGTGAGCACGATGGCCTTGGTCATACATAGTACGATTGCTCTTGGACGAACAATAGTCCGGTCCAATGTCAGCCCACGCCATCCTCCAAGCCAGCCCTCAATGATGCACCCCTGAACAACCGCCTTTGCGACAGCGTAAAATGAATCAATCTTTGCTTCAGGATCTCAGGTCCCTGCATTGATGTATTTTGAGACATGCCCTCTGTGAGAAACCTCTAATCCAGAATGCAAACCCGATTCCGCAGCCGTATACCACTTGATTTGCCATTGCACTTTTTGGTTGTCACTTCCTCCAAACATTAACTTTCCATCATTTTCTCAAGATGCAGGAATTTAGTGAGTTGATAACACAACACTTTGAAATAAACTTTTCCCAAGAGGATCACATATGCAGGTCTGTTCCCTGCCCTATTCACAGAGAAGATATGTTCACCACTGCAGTAACGACCTTCTTTTTGTACTCGCAGGTTCCCACAAGCATGCAACACATAATCATCCCATAGCCCCATTTTTGCAAAAGTGATATTGCACTTAGTCCTCTAACCTGCGCATGTTGTTTGGTTTGGAGATCTTCAAGCATGTGTGCTACTTCTTCAAGAACATTTCTGTTCTCCATGCTATTTGTCTGATTCTTACACCAAGTCATCATTTGTTGATCAAGACCTTTCGTGACGATATATTTGCCAACTAGAGCTTGTATTTTCTGCCAGATTCCTGGGGATGCCTTGATCCAAAAATTAGCAATATAACTATCACGGATATATTTTCCATGTGTCTGTTCGAAGGATGGACATTGGCGATTCCATGGAGACAGGCTTGAACAGATTCAATTGTGGACCTAGATTTTGCCAGGGCTTCCGCATCTTCTTTAGCAACATTTCTCATGAACCATTGTAAATTGGAAGATGTCTCTGCAGACTTTGAATACAACACATCCTTCCAATCCACGTTACAAGTATCTTGATCGAGAAGTTCTGACTTGACTTTCTGGATGTGACATTTCAAGGTTTTGTGTGCTACTTCCCATACGTCGGGGGAGTATCTATGAAGTTCAACCCTGATGTCATCACACATTATTTGTCGCCATATGAGACTCCAGTGTTTCTTTTGTGAACCCTTTTTTTATTCAATTTACCCAATAGAACTTGTGAAGGATGGCGAATCTGACTGATTTTCCATTGAAATGTCTACACAGACTTCTACATCTTTGTTCTTCTCGTTTAAAGATGGTGCTGCTACTGACGCCTTAATGGAAGACTTCACTGACTGGCTGTTTTTGGCACTTTTGATGGTTGCGAGTGAATCTAATGACACCCATTTACTTGATTTGAGGCTTCATCCATGAAATTTGGCCCAATATTCAACACGGGACTCTGATGTACAATGATCTACAACAGTTGCTATGTAATTTGATCTATGCGAAAGCACCCGAACTTTTGTTCCAATGGGAAACTCATGCATTGCAAGAACTTCTGAAACAGCCACTTCCACATCATAAGATGATTTTCCAGGTGATTTGTTGTTCAACTATGGTGGATTTTTCAAATTGGAATACTCCTGAATGGCAGGAAGCTCTGCAATAGCTACTTCAAAATCATCAGACTTTTTCTGAGGTGATTCCTTGTTCAGCTCTGGTGGATTTTTCAAGCAAAGATCATTTTGTAGTGTTCTGTTTTTAGGAAGGACAGACATCTTGGGCAGATTCAACAAATGTGAGGATGATTCAATAGGTGCCAATTTTTCTGAAACAGAAGACTCAATTCTTCTGAAGCGCATGTCAAATTCAGGGAAGGTGGTAAATCAACCAGTTTCTGGTGAGCACGAAGGCCTTGGTCATACATAGTACGATTGCTCTTGGACGAAAGATAGTCTGGCAAGATATGCTCGCTACTGGGACTCAGTTTATGTGCTATGGTGTTTGATTTTTGATTTTGAAGTTGAATCATGCTTTATTATATCTAATTTTTTTAGATGTTTTTTTTTCTTCATAGAGAGAACTAATGGATTGCCTGGTGACTGACAAAATGGGTTTCCACTTTGGAATAATTTCCAAATCATCATCGGATGATTTAGCAAAGTTTTTAAAAGATTGGAGTCAATGTCAGTAGAAGCATCATCTGATAAAAAATTCTGAGTATTGCTTTCATCTTTATCTGGCGGGCGGACATAGCTTTATGATGTACTTTTTCCAGGGCAGACATTTTCTACAAAGGTCACCCTCTTCGCCACATTATCTGAATTCCCTTTATCAGGATTGATGTCATTAGAGGATGAAGGAATAGTGCTTTCGGAATGATTTGGTGGGTCGACTTGGGTTGATGTCATTGCTTTTCCGATGTCGACATTGTCTGCATTGATGCAAGATACAAGAAATGGCCTGCTTTTTGTTGGCTAACTGATCCTTGTTGATGGGAGCTGAGACTTTGATATCAAATGTAGACCCGCCAAGCAAAACACTGAATATTCCTTGTCGGATTGCTGATTCTGCCTTCACCAAGCTGAAGAACTCTACGAACCTATGGTTTTGTCGAACAGAGGGGATGTGGCGAACAAACTTTACCTCCGAAGGAAAAAGAATGTTCAAGAAATTCATGAATTTGGAGTCAAGTTCAGATTTATCATTGCTGGAAGAAGATAGTTTAAAGCCTTTAAAGACTTGGATATGAACAACTTTCTCCCCAGTACGATGTCTCTTTGTGATAAGAGGATAGCCCATTATTAATGTGGCGGAAAGTGAGGCAGACGAAATTGAGGAAGCGCCTGTGTCATTTCAGGAGGATATTTGATCTCAAGTGTGAACAATTGAGATTTGAGCCAAATCAAACTCCCAACAACAACGGAGAATGCCAAGTGGATCTACGCCAGTCCCAACCACACTGCAAGCAATGAGAGCATGACCAACCCGTTCTCAAACATCCCTGAGACACTCTTGAGCTTGACTGACTTCTTACATTGGGAGGTTGACCTTCCCCTCCACTACCTGCTCATCTATACAAAGTGTGCAACAAGCAACTACAAGGTAGCTGCCATGCAGTTCATGAACTCACAGACAAAAGCAAGAAGGGGTACTGCTGGTTCTACCTCATGCCAGACTTGAAGTCCCTTACAGAAGAATGCGAGTCCGACTTATACGACCACGAGGCTGAGGAGCACCTTGACTAAACAAAGGAAAACTTGAGCAAGGTCACGCCATCGGCAACGTGCACCACCTTTGCACCTACTTAGCAAACATCTGTGCCGTCCTCGAGGCCCAGTTTGTCTGGGATCTCAAACTCAAGGACATCCACACCCCAGAGATATTTGTGGTAGCACGCAGCTTTGCCCTCCACCTGTTGTCAGCCTCAATGAGCGGGTATCTCAAGAAAAGCAAATGCCCCCACAAGCTCCTTGTTGTCTGGACAGTACAAATACTTGACCAGTTGAGCATCCTGCTGATGCACCCCCTCCACCACACCAAGAATGCCTACCACTTAGCCACTGGCAACGTTGGCATCATCCAGACCAAGAAGTTCAAAGAGGCCCTTGGAGCTCCTTGAGGATTGTGTTGGTACCCTCTGCAAGTTCGAACATGGTATGGGGACCATACTGTCCTGCCCCCTACTCCAGGCCAACAAGGTCAATTATGCCAAATCCAAACAGGTGCCGCAACCGAAGCCCACAATGGCATCTTTGTGACAAGGGACCCAAAGCACCAGCACAAAGGACAAGACACATCAGCTGCACCCTAGGCTGACAACCTCTCTGGGACCATCCTCTTCTCAGAAACTGAACTCATACCCACAGTCCATAAGGCAAACCCTGCGCTTTGCTTCTGCGCATCCCACCACTGCCCATGCAGACATGCCTGCAAGATGATCCATGAGCTCAACATAATGAAGTGGCCCAATTCAACATTTGTGAAGTGGAGTGTCCTCATCAATCAAAGCCCAACATTTGGGTGGAACAAGAACAAAGTCCTCCAAATTGTCAAATACAGAATTATCTTGAGTTGGATTGTGAGCTTCGCTCAAAAAATAGTATGATTTTTCTTCCATCTAGCATTGGATTGGGGCACTCATCTGGAGATTGACACATTGTATCCCCTGTGACCAGATTCTTTTATAACACATGTCAAAAGATCCATAGACAAATAAGTGTCTAGTTCAGCCTAACAATGGTTTTTTTGTTCTGGAGTAATTCTTCCACATAAGACAACATAAATACTCTTTCCTGCTCCAGTTCTTCAATATTTGTGCCATGCTCCACCAACAGGAGACTGATGTGCACTGAGCAAAGAAAATGTCCCTCTATCGGCATGAACATAGCCAAGTGATTGGACTGGACTTGTGGCACGAATGAGGTCATCCAAGTCTCTCTCAGCATCAATATGTCTCACATGATGTTCACCATCCTTCCCAGAAAATGAAAGGGTCCAGGGGATGCAACCAATTGCAAATCCACTTGCAATTGCAAATTTAGGAGGGTTGTATTCACTGGTTTTCTTTTTGGTTGCTAGCAAACTTCTGTTACAACAATCACAGCACTTATAGCCTTTTTCATTATCCAGAGCTCTTGAAGAAAGCAACAAATGCTTCACATCATCATCTACTTGATACTGTTTCACCAACTCTTTGTGTAATGAAATCCCATCATAATATTGTTCATTTTTTGACACACACAAGAAAGAGGAATTAATCAGCAATTGATGTTTCTCAATACACTGCACATCCTTCATTCCAATGATAAGGCAATCACACACAACACAAACATGAGCGCAATGTCTGTTTTGGTCCCTGCCAACAGATGTTGACATAATATTCATCCTTCACTTTCAGGACTAAATTATCCAAGTCTTCTTGCTTCAATATGTTTGTCAAAATGCCCTTGATTTGATCAAGATCAAGCTGACATCCACTTTCAACTAAATTTATTGGCCTATTCGCATCACTTCTTCCTCTTCTGCAGTATAACTTCATTCACCAGAAAGCTTTCCACTGTAGCATATTTGAATTCACAGTTTTTTCTGCTCATAATATCATTTCTTTTTCTTGAGAATTGAATCTCCTTTCAATAGAAGGTGCATTGCTCCTATAATGCTCCTTCTTCCTCTGGCAAATGGAATCAGCATTGATCTCATAGTCCTCCTTTTTCCTCTGGCAAATGGAATTGGTGTTGCTCTCGTAGTGCTCCTTCCTCCTGTGGCAAATGGAATTGGTGTTGCTCTCATAGTGCTCCTTCTTCCTCTGGCAAATGGAATTGGTGTAATTTCCTTCTACATTTCAATAGATTATAAAATGGGGCTGACTCCCAAAAAATGATTTATACATGTTTCACAAAAAATTCATGTATAACAATGAAAAATCTATTGCCCTATTTAATTTACTGTTTCATTACTGATTTGAAGTTTTCTCCTTCAAGTTACTCCTTCAAGTTTTCCTTTATATTTCCAAGGAAGCATTCTTAAAAAAACTGTTTGTACGTGTTTTTGAGAGATTACCTTTTTATAAATTGATTCTAGAAGCAATTGAAAACTGAAATTGATTCATTGTCAGAAACACGGCTCTTTTCTTCTAGATGTCATAAAACACTGAAAATATTGATATAAATCTTATTCACATTTCTAAAGATAATTCGTGAGGTTTTAACATAAATTCATACCTACTCAAATAGTATTGTGTACACTATAGATATGTTACAGAAATCCTTAAAATATTGTTCACATCATAATATTAATGTCAAAATACCACTAGCGTAGTATTTTTCTGTAGGCAATACTGGGTTCTGTGTACAACTGAGAATACTATTACTCAATCCCATAAAATTTAGGTAATCATAATTCTACAATGGTGGTCATTTCCGTTGCATATAACACTAAAAAATCCTAACAAATTATCATGTTAGGGCCTGTTAATACCACTTGCACGTGACTAAAAAGAAGAATCTTTTGGGAAGTGTTGAGAGTACATGCATTGAGAAGTGTGATGATCATGCTTCATCCCATCTTGTGTCAGCACTGCCATAAAAAACAATAATTTATTCCAATTGAACTGCAAAGATGCCTCTGCATCAACAAAGCCACCACAGTCAACAACAGAACCAGCAACCAACACCTATTGATGCATTTGCTGATGCATTTGGAAATGTAGGGACGAACCCTCCTGATATCCCCCCTCCCCCTCCTCAACAAATTCATCCTCGCAAGCTTGCACTTCCAGACGATGCACCTCATCCAATTCTTGCTCCCGAGGAAGCCCCTCCTCCTCCTGTCCAGAAACAGCAACAGGCCAGACAGCCCTCCAGGCAACCGCTCCGTGTACATACCCTTGCTGCGCAGTACCATAGGCCACTTTGCAAGCTCATGCAATGGCGTGATGGTATTCATTACCCACACCAACATCCATTTTCACAAGAAAAGTTGCTCCAAGTGACTGCAGATGATGTCTACAGATGGGAAAAGTTTAGGATCTATCGTAATCCTGATGCACACAAGGGAACAGAGCCCCCAAGATTCTACCATCACCATTCTGTTTTGGCATGGAAGTGAGCCATCAGTCACTTCATGCCAAACAACAATGTGATGTCGAATGATGTTGCTCAGGTTGGGAATCCAACTCACTCTCCTGCCATGTCCTGACTCACAAGGGCAATGAGGCGCTTCCAAACTCAACACTGTGGAGTCACCTCCAAGGTACGTAGGCCACTCACTCACAAGGAATATGAGAGCATTATTGAGTGCCTCTGGAGGCTTCAAAACAAGGAGCTTGGTCTCTGTGGGGCTGCCTTTTTTTACTTTCCAATTCAGCATGATTGGAAGAGTTGACAATAGATCAAAGTTTTGAGAGGCCGACCTCAAGTCTTATCCTCCCTTCCTGGACTATGGCATCACAGCTAGTCTTCACTGGTCAAAAAATATAACTGACGAAAGAGATGCACCTCAGTCTTATTTGGTGCAATGGATACCAGATTTGACCCACTTTCAAACATGGCACTCTGGCTAGAGTACCATTATGAGGGGGAACCCTGGCCAGAATGCCTTCATCTTTGGCTATGAGGGTTTGGATGACCCAATTGGAATCAAGGAGATTATATACCAGGTTCTAAATAAGTATTGACAGGCACCGAGTTTTCTGTTGCTACGGTTGGACTTCTTGAGACTCACAGCACAAGGAAGTTTGCTGTGACCTGTGCTCAAGGAAATGACCGCAGCAGTTAAGATGCATATTTAGTGTTTGTCATTCTTGCGGACAATGCACTCAGAACTTTTTAATTCTTAGGATGACTCGGACTACCGAAGCCGCTGGAAGAACAGGGGCTGCCAGCATGAAACCTATGCTGATACCAATATCCCATGGGTTGATGCCAAGGTGGCTTCTGCTCTTTGCAAAGGTGTTGTTGTTGCATACATGGTTGATCCAAGTGGATATTGGAACATGTCATGCCAAACATGTTGGCTCATGGCATAGACAGCCAAGTCTGTAAGGTTTTAGGTCGTGTCGTGCTGTGGAGGTTGTTTGACAGGAGCGGAGATGATTGCTTTCCCCAAGCACGGAGAGTACAAATCGTGCAGGCTTACAATGATCTTGGGGAGAGGAATGCTTTAGAGGAGCGATACAATCAAGTTAAGAGGGTGCCAGTAGTTGTCAGCAGTCATGACAGTGAAGTGATGATGGACATTCTCGAATATGATGAAGGAAATGTTGGTGATACCCACAGAAGCCTTGCTGTTAGCAACCAGGAGGTACATCTTTTATCGTCCCAAATATTACATTTGTGCCGCGAGCTCACCAATGCACGAGCTGAGGCTGACTGTCAACTTGGCATCTTGAAACGCCCCGCACCCAACAAACACAAAAGACAGTCACCTTCAACGTCTCAAGAAACCAAACAAAGATGGGAGACTCCTCGACAGCGACCCAGCCGCCTCAGCAGCGGAGGCCGGAAAACCAGGATGTTATACACCTTGACAACGAACAAGATTCAACAAACGATGGATGGACAAAAACACGAGCGCCATCCAACGACGTGCCTCCCTCGAGTCTCAACGATGGTTGGGGTCGTCAACTCACTTTTGCTCTCACCTCCAATCCTCTCTCAGACGATCCTACGGGTTCCCCATCTGTCCTTTTAAATCTCCTTTCCACAATGCCATAGACATATTCAACAAGTCTAAAATAAACCAACGCACACTCCCCATCCCCACAAACCTAGCGTTTCATGACTTGACACCAACTACAAGTGCACCATTAGAAGCCAAAGCCCTGTTGGGCTTAGGAGGTAAATTCATCTCCACCCCCCCCCTTACACCACTGGGGACATCACTGCATCTGTCCGCAGATTCCACCGGGACATGTGCATCAGGGTCATCTTTGGAAACCCAGAAGACGACTCTACCTTTCAACATCAAAAACTATACGTTCCTTCCAAATGGAACCCAGACTATGGTGATATCCCCTCCTGGGCTCTAGAACGCCTTGAACGATTCATAACCAACCTTGAAAAGAGGTTTCACAAACGACGAGCATCGCCAAATCTCCTCCCCTTCCAACAACGCCTCCTTAAAACCCTCAAGAATCATCCAACCCTCTTATTTCCTGACACAGACAAGGGGCTTGGTCCGTGCGCAGTCACGTATGACCAATACGTGTAGGATGCCCTTATTCACCTTTGAGATCCAAATATCTACAAGAGACTATCCAAAACGGAGGCTGTCTCCCAGATGGAATCTGTCAAAGAAGCCATAAATTCATGGATTGAGAGATACCACAAGACCGTCGGCAAACATACAACGCAATACATCCACCATCATATGGCAAATAACTTGGAACACCCGTTTGGACAGTTCTACATCATGTACAAAATCCACAAAGGAAAGAAAAATAACAGGTGGCCATCTCGTCCTGTTTGTTCTGATGTAAGCAGCCTGCAACATGGGCTTGGTAAATGCATCACGAAGATGCTCCTACCCATTGCCCAACACCAACAATCTTACTTCCGTGACTCTTATGCCCTCAAAACTCTCCTTGACAAGACATTCATCGCCCCTGGCTCCCTCCTCTTCACCAGCGACGCCACATCTATGCACACCAACATTAAAACGCAGCCGGCCATTGCTCATATCTCTGAATACTTGTGTGGCGACGCAAGGAGGACATTCACTCACTATGATCCGGACGCTCTCATTGAGGCCATCCATATAGTCTTCGAAAACAATATTATTGCCTTTGGAGATACTTACTGGCAACAAATCTTGGGCACAGGGATGGGCATTTCACCCGCCCCACCATGGGCAACAATCTTCTATGGACTTTATGAAAGTACACTCCTCAAACGGTGGCGACAAAGAATCAGGTTCTACCGTCGATTCATTGACGACGTCTTCGGCATCTGGCTCTCCCACCCATGTCCGGACACAAATGAAAAACTCTGGAACGACTTCCAAGAAGAGATGCAAAACTGGCACGGGCTTGAGTGGACTTACAAACCCCTCTCCACATCCGTTAATTTTATGGACCTTACCATCTCCATCGCAGGAACCGGCCTTTTGACCACCCTCTACAAAAAACCACAGAACCTTTATCTGTACCTCCCGCCCCACTCCTTGCACCCTCGTGGCATCAAAACAGGTCTCATCCTTGGCGAGGTTCTTCGTATCCGACGCCTTTGCTCAAAGCAAGAGGATGCCAACAAACACATAAGACAACTCTTCCAACGCTTATGCAAACGAGGACACGACTCCTCTGCCCTAACGCTGGCGGACCACAAAAACTGTTCCTCCACCTGCGATACCACCCCAAAGACCCACCTGCACACAAGATCCAGCAACTCTGGCGACAACACGTCTCACAACCTCGAAATGAACCTCCACTCCACAGCCTGGAGTCCTTAGACGGCCACCCATTTGGCCCTACACGGCTGATTGTTGCCTACAGCTGACTTCTAAATCTCCGCAACATTTTTAGTGTTCGGAATATTCACAATAGGGGGAGGGAAATATCGTCCTATCTTTCGGATAGGTAACACATATCTTCCCCCTTTTTTATTTTCGAAGTGCGGGGGCCAATGACTTCGTCATTGGCCGACCCGCCCTTTGAAAATAATGCACACTAAAGTGCGCGTTAACCCACAAAGAATCCCCATAAAAAAACCCGAAAACAAACCACCTGGAAAGTCCCATCAGACTTCCAACCCCGATTATACCTTAATCAACCTCCACCACACAATACCCCCCTTGTACCTTTCCGGGTACAACCCCGAATCTTTCTTTTTCCTTCTGGCTGTTTTTCCCTCCACCAGAGGTTTTTTTCAAATAGAAAGGTTTTTTCTGAAATGATTCCCGCGTGCACATGACTGTTTTGTGAGAGAATCAGCCCCTGCATGCATCTGTGTGAAGCAAAGAATTCTGCAGTTTGGATTCGTGGCACCGGCTTCGCGCATTACTGTGTTGTACTGTGCTTAAAATAGTGATCATAAACCGCGGAAGAGCCTTTTGACGAAACAGCATATGCCGCTGTCCGTTCCCTGTATCACCGAGTAGCATAATTGGATAACAAATCAATTAGTTTAGCTCTCTAACAGACTTCA